>JAVXUL010035418.1:0-11244 GCA_035590515.1 Trichilia minutiflora
CAGCGTCATTAAAGAAATCGATTGCACACTGTCCCATATCAGATATCACATCTTTTTCATTCTCCGATGCCAAGTCATACCACTATTCGGAGGAGGGACACTATATAAACCAAGCTTCTTCAAACGACAAAGGAATTTTTTGAAATTTTGGCATTTGGGAGGATCTTACTAGCTGAATAGCACTTAGGGAAAAGTTAGGAGAGCTTCACCAACGCTTTTCTCTACCTCTGTTGGGTATTTTATACACACTTTTATTTCTTTTCAGGGCATCTTCCGGTTCCTTCCGGTTGTTTTAGTCGGAAACACATTTCTTTCCTTTTCATCCACCACTTTTTTGACTTGAGTATCGAAGTTTTTCCGTCGAAAACCCCTCCCGACATCATTTCGAGGTGTTTATTTTTTTTGTAAATTTAAGAGGTGAAGTTTTACCAGAATCGACCACACTTGTAATCATTCTTCGATGTAAAAATCATTATTTGACAAACAGAAATATTGCTCTCACATCTCATCAGTTGAATTATTCTATATTGATCGCGAGAAGGATCCACGGATAATTATTGCATCAACATAATATTTTAAGAAGATCTTCAATAGCTTTCTTTTTCACCTTTGGTCTTTCCCAAATTTTCATATCAATCTTTCTTTTTTCTCCTTTTATTTTATTAAATTCCCTTATCACTTCTCTTCCTACCTCCTCTGCATTTTAGAAATATAAGATCCCCACAACCAGTACCGCATCCCCACCATCTTGCCTGTAGTCACTGCACTAGGCCGAAACTCTGGGCCTCTCGCTTGCAACTGTCGTTGACATCAACAACGCTTGGCATGTTGCCCATAAAACACTGCGATGGCTCCATTACACCGGGTCCCAATCTTAAAAAGATTCAACTTGACCATCAAAGGATTTCAATCTTTGAAGATTTTGTGAACAAATTTTAAGATTCAACTTGACTAATTATTTTTATTCGGGTTTTTTATATGGCTTTGGGTTGATGAAGTTTTACGTGAACAAATTAAGAAATTATATTTAAGAAATTTTGTGAATGTGGGTTTGAATTGGGATCTGGATGCTCAAATATCCGCATTAATCAAACTGGTATCATATTTGTATTATTATTTATGCAAAATTTTTCTTAATTCGAGTGCAACATATTATATTTGGGTTTAAGTGCGGATTCATCAAAACTTGGGCCGCAGCCGAATATTTGCCATTCCTAATTATAATGAGCCAAGGTTGTTTTAATGTTGATAACATAAATGATATATTGAATTTTCATATATATATATATATATATATATATATAGTATAATATTACAAACTGTGTGCAACAAAATTTATGAGAACCAAATGAAGGGAGCAATATAATTTATTAAAATTTAATTTATTTGTGATATATTTACACCAAGTTTTTAACAATATCTTTCGTTTATTAATGAAATATTTAAATTTTTTTACTCTTTGTTAGCATAAAAATTAATGAAAATTACAATATGTAAGATACCATTCAACTAATAAGATAAGGCATGGAGAGGATAATTTTCAAGTGATCGTCTAATAAAATTATGTTGTATTGTAATTTTTTAATTTATTCTAATCATTATTAATTTTATTGAATGTCTATTTAGATAATATATTATTTTTACATGTAGCATTGTTACCGATTGAATGTCTATTTCAAAATTTTTTTAAAGATTTTGTTGAAGGGTGCTCTTAAAGTATTTGTTAAGATTTTTATATTATTTATTATTTATAATAAATTTTATTATTTAATTTAGTAGTTAATGATGAATTTTGATATATTAAAAAATATAATTTATCAAATATAAAAGGTTTAACAAATGCTTTAAGGACAATAGTTAGTAAAACTTTTCTTTTAGATAAATAGAGATATTTTGAATTATATAAATTGTAGATTTTTATAGAGTATCGCATTTAAAATAAATAATATTCATTTAATTCTTAGGCACGAATGGTTATTAGTATGTGCAATAATACTTAGTAATTTCTTTTTATTTAATTAAATCTTATATTAAATTAAAAAAAAAATTATGATGATAAAGATCAAAGTGATTTTCTAAAAAGTATTGAGCCACTCTAACACTACCTAGCAAGTCATCTCAAACCTGCAAATTTGGTCGATCCAGTGCAACCAAACAATCGATCGACTTGAGACAAAAAAAACTTGAGAAATTCGATCGATCAATTGAGTGCATTGATGATTGACCAACATAATGTCAAAAATCTTTTAGAGGATTTAAAAATTTCGGTCAACTAAGTACTTTACGACGATCAATCAAATTACAAAAAAATTTTTATGTTTTTATCTTTTTTTGAATTTATTTTCTTTTATTTTATTTTAAAAAATAATATAATTATATAAAACTCTAATTTTTCACTATAAATAAGGGACTTAAACCTTTTTTTTATGGACCTTTTGTTAATTTTATTAAATTCTTAAATTCTAGAATTTTGAATTTCTATGATTTTTTGATACAAAATTTATCAAAAAACCCATTTATCAATTTTTTGATAGATTGTAAGATTACCTAAGATCTAGTCTCTTAAATTAAACTCGTTAAATAAGTTAATACCTTGCGTCAAATTCAATAGATACAAAATTTAATTTTTCCTTTTTGAAAAATATCCAAATTAAGTAGGAAAAGGAAAACCACTTGGACAAGGCAAGTCCTGAATTTTCCCTTTGTCAGAAAAACAAGGCATTATTATTTTTATTTATTTCCTACCTTGTTTAATTAATTGATATCGTTGGGGCCAGAATGCAATTAATTGTTTTGTTGCCTTTTAAAATAAAATAAAATAAAAAATTGTTTTAAAAACAGATGATGTACATCTCTTGACTTTCCATCTCTTGAAGGAAGGATTAAATGACATTTAATGTTGTATGGAAAACTTTATGATGATCTTAAATACTTACACCTCCCTTTGGCCTAGGAATTAACACTCATATGGAAAAATAAATTAATAAATAAAATAAATTTCTTTCAAAATTTATTTTTATTTATTATGGTCATATAAAATATAGAAGATGAAATTATGGCATTGAATTTGATATTAAATGCCCACCAAAGACATTATGAAATGCATTAAAATTTTCATTTATGGAGAAAAAAGATAATAACATTCAAGTCCTATAATTTTATATTGTTTCAAATTAAGAACATAATTTGTTCATCTATAACATAAAAAACCCTAATTAAAATAACTAAAATAATGTTATAAATTTTTGGATTTTGCTAAAAAGTATGGTTAGGACACTTGTTAAAAAATTTTATATTTATTATTTATAATAATTTTTAATATTTAATGTAATAATTAGTTATAAATATCAATGTACCGAAATTCCAATTACAAAAAATAAATAATATAAACTAAAAGACAACTAATACAATTATATAGCGTCATTTGTACCCAATAAGTTATATAAAAATTTATATTTTTAATATTATTCATAAAAAGACATTAGGTTTTTTGAGCTATTTTTCACCATGTACAAATAAAATAGTGAGATGGGTATAACATTGGCCATGGAATTCGTGACTATCATCTGTACTTGAAAGACTATTTAAAACATTTAGTATTTATTACTCGAGACCTATGTGATATAAATAATAAACTTTGTACAATTACATCGGAAATTACAAAAAAATAGAAGACCCAAATGTTATTATCCTTCATCAAATTCATCCACCAAAAAAAATTGCAAAATTAAAACAAAAATTAATATTTTTAAGAACTTAATTATCTGAATTGAGATCTTTTATGTGAGAAAATTGTAATTATCCTTTATTGAGCATCATGAATTCGTCATGAATTCAAGATTTTACTCTTATTAAATGTAGTATTCAAAACTTCCTAGTGCAATCTTAAATGCTTACACCTTCCTTAAGAGTAAAAATATATAATGATATCAAGACAAATACACACATATATAATATGATTTATTCTTATAGTAAACGCAAAAATACAAACTCATTTTAATTTATTATTAAGTGTGAAACATTAAATTTGATTTTCTAGTAAAGGAGATCCAAGAATCTTCATCAAAATCATGAGAACATCATAACTTAAAGTTCTTATTGCACGACTTTGGTTGAATAATATGAATGAGGTCACAAAAACTGTCATCAAAACCAGCGTATCATAATATATTAAATATTTTTTTGGATGTCGTGTGTTTTGTATTTTTTAAAATTATTTTACTTGAATTTTACTAACAAGTATATTTAAGATATTTGTTAAAATTTTTATATTTGATAAGTTATATTTTTTAATATATTTAAATTTATCATTAACTTATAAAATATAAAAGCTTTAACAAATGTTTTAAAACATTTGTTATCAAAACTCATTTTATTTTGTTAATATGATTTATTATTATTATTATTATTATTTTGTGTATATATATATTATAATTAAATTAGATTATCATTTTTTTTGTATATGTGAGAAACCTTAATCTATCGACCGGAGACAGGTACCAATCAAACTGGTCTATCATCATATTCGAAGGAATAATCAGATAAAATCTATAATCTGACTGACCCCTTTGACGCTTCAACAGAATAAAACTTATTTGTTAACATAGAATTCATATTCTCATATAACTTATTTCTTTTCCATATGATATTAAGTTGTGAACAATATGAAATTTTATATGTTAAATTATGATTATAATGAAACATGTTCAACTTATAAAATTTATAGAGTAAGTGATTATATATTTAATTATATCGAACCTTCCCATAAAATTGTCTTAAATAAAAATTTTTGTATGTGTAAAACATTAAAATATATAAACATAATACAATTTTTAAGAATTATTTTAAATTAGTTATGGGGTTAAAGGGAAATAATTTTGTTTATAACCTTTTTAATATTATCTAAAAAGAAGTCGATGTATCTACTTGTATTTCCAAGCAATTAATGCTACACCACTCCCTTTCCTTAAATTCTCCCCTGTCCTACTCTTCCACTTACCATAAATAAATAAGCAACAATAAATGAAACCATTAATCAAAAATAATTTTAAAATAGTAATTAATTAATTAATCTTTCATTTCTCTGTAACGGATTATATTTATTTCACTTATATAATATCCTCTCCTGTGTGACTTCTTTTACATTTATTACGCAATTTCTCTGAAGAAGGAGGAGGAGCAAGAGGGAGAATTTTGTTATGGCTGCTGATGTGAGCTCCCTGATCCGTGTGATGAACAGGTACAAAGATGATAGGACGGTTGGAAATGAATCAACTTCTTCTTTGATTACTAGAGACTTGCTGGGTGGAAGTGAAGCTGCTGTGAAGAATGATGAGTATCAGGAATTGGACCTGGACGTGCAGGTCCCTAGTGGGTGGGAGAAGCGCCTGGATTTGAAGGTAAAATTTTCTCATCTGGGCTGTTTGTTTCCTGAGAAAGCACTTTAGTAAATTGAAAAGAAAACATAGTTTCTTTTGAACAGTTGAACTCATCCGGAAACCATCATCAACAATCAACTGAGAAGAAAGGATTTTTATAATTTTCATTATTGGTTAATTTCTCATCTGTTTTCTTTTTCTTTGAGAAGAAAGGATTTTTATAATTTTCATTATTGGTTAATTTCTCATCAGTTTTCTTTTTCTTTCTTTCTCTGGTGCTCCGTTTTAATTTGCTCTGTTTGTTTCTGAGTTCTCTGCTTTGTTGTTTAATTATGTGTTTGGTCGCTGAGAAACTGGAGGAAGTTTAATATTTATGGTAATTACACACTTAAAAAGTAGTAATCTTCTCAATTGCCTCACAACTTTTCGCATGAATCAAACAGAAAGCTAGTAAAATTTTCTATCGAATTCACGAACTTTTTTATTTGAGCAATCTTTGCCCATATTGAGATCTTGAATTCTCATCAACTTTTGATCCCACCTGAATTTATTTCAACAACTGTGTTTAATTTCACTAAATCCAACCAAAAAGATCGATCATAGAATTATAAAGCATGAATATTTACTTTCTCATATGGATGCCAATTTTGATTCAACTCGTTAAATCTCTTGAGACGGTGGTACGAGAGAATTGAGTTTCAATCCCGCTCATATCAGGGCGAGGATAAATTTTAATTTACATAATAGCATGAGAATAATTATTTTTTTTACTAATTTAAATATTTTATTATTGCAGTCAGGGAAGGTGTATTTACAAAGATGTAATACACCAAACTCACCATCTTCCTCAGATCAGAAGCATCCTCAAACCAATCAAACAGTACCAAAGTTTCAAGATTTAAATTTCCTGCAGTCGCCATCATCAAAACCTTTGTTAAATCTCTTTGATGAAACCAATCTGGACCTTAAATTAGTCTCATCTCCTTCACCATCATCAAGCAATTTCCAAAGCGTTTGCACTCTTGATAAGGTCAAGTCCGCTCTAGAAAGAGCCAGAAAGGATCCTAACAAAAAGAGATTCTCAATGTCAATGTGCAATACTAATTCTCCGTTATCGCCTTCATGTTCCTCGTCATCTTCATCGATCAAGGACATGAGGGAAGATCAAGAGATCGAAGAAAGTTTAATGCCTTCCACCATTGCAGCCGGGTGCCCCGGATGCTTGTGTTATGTGTTGATCATGATGAACAATCCAAAATGTCCACGGTGCAATACGGTTGTTCCGATGCCGGCGATGAAGAAGCCTCGGATTGATCTCAATATTTCTATGTGAAAGTTTGATTGATGAGAATAGAAGAGAAGAGAAGAGAAGAGAAGGTGTGATTTTGGATGTTTCTATGTTTTTCATTCTGTAAATGATCATAGATGAATTAGGGATTAAAATGATAAAAATATTAGCAAAAGAAAAGTATGTGTAAATTGAAATTTTCTATGATCTAAAACCATAAAAACAAAAGAGGAAATTAATATGTTGTTGGTTTTATTATTATTAGAATTTATGTGCACATGAAATTTAAAAAAAAAAAATCCACGTTCCTTTCAACTTATCCATTCAATTATGCTTCTTTTTTTTTAATTTTTTATTTATAGATATTGATATATATATCCAACAAAGAAAATATATAGTTCTTTTTTTTTTTTTTTTTTGAGTAAAATGTTCTAAAAAAATTTTTATGCCATTGAAGGAAAAAATTTTTCCATTAAATCTTTGAATATGACTCGTATCTATGAGCTTTATTTGCTTCCCAATTTCGCCAATCTTTCCCATCAAACAAGGCATATGGTTATCTTATATGTATGTACTTGTTGCTTGTCCATCTTCACTAACACTTCAAAAGAGAAAGTGATGTACAAAAAAATATGGTTGTCCTATAAATGTTTGAAAACTGCATTCACCTACACTTTGTCAAATGAAAATGATGAACTTTATGGTTTCTACTTCAAGGTAATTAATTAATTATGAACATTAACTCTTCAAATTCATTAATATACCTAACTATGAGTAAATGAGAATTTAATTAATTCAAAGTCTTTTAAAAGCATTCTACCTACCAAAACTTTTAGGAGAAGATTATCTGTTTAATACTATATTACCCATTGGATATTTATTGTTAATTATTAAGCTTAATCATTTTAAATATTATTTTGAATGTTATTATTGATGAATTAAATTTATTATCTTTTAGAAAATTATTTAATTACATTATTGAAATAAAATATTAAAAAATTTCACGTCAAATTTTTAAATCTATTCTTTCATCTACATATTATCAAATTTTCAAATATTGTATATAGTGTTTTTATTTTCTGATCATAAAATATTAAAAAAATATCTTTTTAAATAATAATTTGATATCGTAATCTAATAGATGTAGAAAATTTTAATTAAATAAATCAATTTATTTGACCGATTATAAAATAGAAACATGACAAGTATTTACACATAAATCATATTTTAATTAAATACATTAAACCTATTATAATTTTATTACATCACTCAATTTTGGGTTTAACATTATCAACACATTAAACATCCCCGAAATATTAAAATTTAAATAATAATTATTTGAATACAATAAAATTGAGTTTGCACATTTGACAATGATAATTTGATGATTTTATATTATTTAACAATTAATTTATTATAAATATATAATATATATATGATAACTCATGTTATTAAATAATTAAATGGTTATATATATATATTATAGTTTTTTTTTTTAAATTAGGAGGGTGAGATATAATGAATAAGGTTACCAAGGGATGGGACCAAGTAGATCAAAAATTTTCTTTTAAAAAAATATTGAAGAATACATAGGAGAATTCAAAGGTCAAAATTATTTTGGAAAAGGAAAGGACAATTGGGTAGGATTTTAATTTAATTTATTCAATACATAATTAATTTCCAAGGTTGGGTTGGATTGCTGATAAAATTTGAATGAGTTTATTGCTTTTATTGACTATTCAACGATGTTCGTTATTCAAATGATTTTAATGAATAAATCTAAACTCCATTATTTTTTTCCTTCATGAATAATATTGAAATTGAAAATCCCCTTTGCCAGCTATTACTACATTAGTTTCTTTCTTTTTACCTCAAAGTGCTTCTAATTAATATTTCACCTTTTCAAATTCTAATTAAAAATTGAAGACAGAGCAACACCCATAATCAAAGAGTTTGGCCTTCATCTTTAAAGAAAATAAAAATCATTCAAATAGGAGTAAATTTTGTAAGATTTATATATATATAAATATAAATATTTAATAAATTTAATGTTTGTAAGTAATAAACAATTTCATATCTCATTCAAACTTTTGAAAATAAATAAATAATAAAGACTGTGATTCATTAAGTTAAATTGAATTGGAAGAATTTTTGAATTATCAAGTTCATTAATTAATGGGGATTCATATTGCAGAAACGAAAGGCAAGCTGTTGTTTTCTGTAGGTTGAGACATTAATATTGTAGTTATATCGATCCATCTATCAGAAAAGCACTTTTATTAAAAAGCATCATTTATTTCAGATTGTGATTTTTATTTATATTTTCATGCTTTTTTGTACCTAGCCTATCTCTTCTCATCAAATATATTATACTTTTTTCTTCTTCTTCTTCTTCTTCTTCTTTTCTTTTTATAAATAAAATTCTCACAATCACATCATATTATTCTCTCACGTCTTTCTTCTTTCTTTCTTAATTAATTAATGGGGAGAAATCCAAATACTTTCCTTAAGTTTGTACAAAAGACATCCTCCTTTAAATTTATTTTAATTTCAATAGTTTATTTTTTACAATCGATGGACTTGATCAACTTTAATTTAAAGGATGAGAGTGTTTCTTTTTTGCATAACGTTAGGGGGTATTTGAATTTCTCTCTTAATTAATGATAATAAACATAGTGTTTTTTTATAAGAATTTGTTCTTTCAAATTCTCTCATTTTTCTTATCACCAAATACTAATTAAATTTGACAACTTTATTTAAAATTTTATTGCAAATTAATTACGATTCAACATGAATTGTGGAAAAAAAAATTGCTATAAGAAATTAGAGAAAAGACATCGAATTTTAGCAAAAGTTTTAAACTATATTTTAATAGTATGAAATTAAATTCTTGATTGGTATCCATATTATACTAACAATAAAAAAAAAGCATCACAATCTCATCTTTGTTTTCTTTCTTTTTCTTTTTATATTTTTTGAAATGTCAATATAAAATTAAAATATATTGAATTAGGATTTAATAATTATATGCTATAAAAATTAAGATAACAACATATCAACATTCATAATATATATTTATATAATAATTTTGTATTTTTTTAATAAATGAATGAAAATATCATTTACCTAAACTTTGTCGAAGTCAATGTTTATCTTTGGCTTGCTTTATATGATGTATTACTTATTATGACATTTAATTTATGTACCAAACTTTCATTATTTGGTACATTGAATTGTCTTTATTTTTATTACAATGAGCTTTGTCTTTCAAGTTGTTTACCGACCATCAACATCAACATTAACATTTTAATTGATCATCAAATAGCAAAAACTTTAAATATATTAGTCTTCTAGAAATATAAATATTTAAATTTTTATACATCGAATTATTTTAGTAATTTATACATTTATGATTATATAAGTAAAAATAATATATATATTTTTTAATGAAAATATTTGTTTTCTTTCATATACTCATAATCCTCTAGTGACTCATATGCTGATGCAGGCCGAATCTCGATTTCGCTCGATCAGAAAAAGATTCGGCCCGGAATCCACATATACTCAGAATCTCTTTCCCCTTTCATTTCTCCGATTTCTCTCTCCTTCCAACCTCAAATCTCTCCCACTCCCTTAATCAAAATAGCCAAACTCGTAAATCGAATCCCTAATGAAAATGTTACCAAATAACAAAAAGCTAAAAAACCCACTTGTATTTGGAGTGATTTCTTCAGAAGGAAGGTTGACGAAATAGAAAGGAGAAGAATCCGGGTGGTGGTGTTTCGGTGAGTGAGTACATTCTTAACGGTGAGATGGCGACAATGGTGTCTGAATTCAAGAGTTACATTGACATGGGCATTACACTTGATTCTTAGTGGGCTTTGCTTTCAGTTATGCAAGTGGTGAAGCCTTATGATTATTATGTAATTGTGACTTAGGGCAGTGAATTGGACGAGGCCCTTCCCATGATTACGATGTTGAAGCATTAAGCAGTGCCGCTTGGTATGGATTGTATGCTTTAGGTTCATTAGGTTTTGGATGATGAGTCCGTGAGTTTTCAAAATTAGGACACAGAAAGGTGGAGGTAGAGGGTCCTAACGTTTTTTAGGATATCCGCACCAGAAAAAAATTGCATATTTATCCGGATCTGAAATGTGCATTCTTCATTCGAATCCGGATCCAACTTCAGCAACATTCGATCTGGTTTTGAAAATTTTTGCCACCCGTATATGCAATTGATTACAGGGATTTAACCAAAATTTATCATAATTCAAACTCTTTATTTAAAAATATCCATTATCCAAACTTTCATTCAAAAATATTCACTTAAATTTTTTTTTTTGAATAAAATTACCTTCAAGTTCAAATTTAACATTTACAAAAATCCACCAAGGTAACGACAGAAACCAAGAAGCTTTGCTGAATGTTTGTTTCCTACGACTGTCACCGGAGCTGAAAATCGACGGACAACAAACAAGTAAGGAAGATAACCACTCTAACGGAGCTTCGATCTACGGACGAATGTGAAGATATCTTTGTATTGTATTGAGTTGAGTTGTGTTGGAGAGAGAGAGAGAG
>JAVXUL010035429.1:0-11244 GCA_035590515.1 Trichilia minutiflora
GGCCCACGTATCAGATATTAAACTGATAAGAACAGATACTACACTTGATCTTAGCCAAAAGGCCGAGAAAGGTATGAGTTGTATAATTTCTCAGCTTCAATTTTATATCTCAGCTCCGCGCTCTGTGTCTCTTATGTAAACGATGTGGGATTTTCGAAACTTAACCTGTACTAGATTAGACATGGTTGGAATTGTACTGATCGTTTGTCAGGTACCATTGCTGAGGTATTTTTCTGCTACGGCTGTTAGTAGTGTAAGGAACAATTCTCTTTTGAGGTTAATTGTAAATGTAATATCTATGAAAATCAAACAATTGAGTTTGCGACAAGTGGTTTCGTCATGGATGATTAACGATGTGGAAGTTCCGAAACTCAAACGCTGTACTTGACTAGACCTGCGTAGAATTGTATTGCTCGTTTGTCAGGTACCATTGATTGACGTCTATTTCTGCTACGACTGTTAGCAGTGCGAGGAACAATTCTCTTTTGAGGTTAATTATTGCAAATGTAATCTCCTGTGAAAATCAAACAATTGAGTTTGTGACAAGTGGTTTCGTCATTGATGATTACAGGAACTCAACTTAATTCTTTCTGCAACAGCAACCCCTTTCGTGATCATAAGGGTGAGGAGTTGGAAAGTTTCTAAAGGGATCCCTTTCATGTCATCCAGTGATATTGTTTGTTAATAGTTTGTTATGGATTAATTAATTATAATTTGTGTAGGCAAATAAATGCTCAACTATATACTATTTCAATTAAAATTACATTCGAAATAAAATCAGATGCCCTTTTCACTTGAGTAATTATTTTGTTTTTACACCGATCATGTAATTTTTTTATTTAAATAATTATTTAGTTTTATATTCTTGCATAATTGCATGTAAAGTTTGCAATTTTTTGTTTTTCAATTACAAAAATTTAGTATTTCAAAACAAAGCAAATTTTGTAATGGAAAGTTTTTTTTGGTTTTCCATTTTTTTATCAATTCTTCTAAAATTTATCCAAATTTAATAAAATTAATTTTAAAAATATGAATAGAAACTAAGAACATACAATAATAAAATCGTGAATCTTTTTAATAATTAGTATGAGATTTATCCATTATTATCTTGTAATTAACATTGATCCACCATACTCCAATTTTAATTTGACCAACCATATTAAAAATTTGGCTTCGATTTAACCAGACGGAAACTAAATAAATAACTAAAAATTTACTTAGTGCCAATCAATGATACTTACCTGAATAATTATTTTGTTTTAGCAAGAATCACGTAATTTTGATTCAAAGAATTTTTCAGTTTTTCCATAAATCATATAAATTTTGTAAATTTTTTATTACGTTAATAAAATATTTATTTGTTTAAATACATACAAAATTATGAAGTGTTAAATAAAATAATAATGTTTTTACTTCATACATTAATTTTTGTTCTCTATCAAATTAAACTCAATATAAGTCAATATTATAATTCACTAAAATTTTAATTTTTTCATGTCATTTTATTTATTTTATTACGAAATGTTAAAAAATAATTATACATTTTTTTACAAATTAATGTAATAATATTGTATTATTATCATATATTTTTATAAAAAAAACTTTAAAAAGATTAAATTGTACATGTACCAATATATAATTTCATCACATTAGTTCACTGAGGTTGATTAATCAAGTGAAGGGTATTATCGACTAAAGATATGGTATTTGTCAACAATCGACAACAATACGAAGCAACAGGCAATACGAATAGGGGGACGGGTAAGATTTTATATGTCATATATGCGAGTTTGTATTTTTAATATTATTTTATTTTATTTTATCATCCTTATTTTTTTTATCTTAAATTATTTTATCATACATCCTATTGTTTTATAAACTATGCCATATTAATTTAAGAATTTATATTTTTCAATTTTTTCTCTGCTCAAGTTCAATAAAGACTCGTAGTCTATACAGTTGGCTGTTTCAAAAGCCTGACTTGCGGGGACAAAGCTCTCATTGGACTTCGCAGAAAGCTCGGCCCAACTATTTCACACGTGTCGGCATGTTTGCCGTTTGCTTGACCAAGCTTTTTCCGCTCAAATTTCCAGCCAAAATCAGCAGCAATTCAAAATACATTGAATTTCTCGACGGCGTAGTTCATTTGCCTCTGCCGCCCATTACAGTCTTCGGCATCCCTAATGGCTGGCGCGAATTGCTCCCCGGTCTACATGCCAACTCGCCTCACTAACACGATGACCGCCAAACCAGAATTACTAAAACCACGCCTCTCAACTTCTATTTCCACCACACGTTCACCGAAAAAACCCGCCAGGCGAAAAAACCACCTGCGCCCTAAAATCCTCAAATCCCTAACTAAACCCTTCCCAATAGCACCCGTAATCCCAATAGTATCCGAACCCGAACAAGATGCCGTTTATGACTACGAGCCTCCGGTCGATGAAATTGAGGGGATTGTCCCGGCCGTTGAGGAAGCGGAAGAAATGCGGGTTTCGGAAGCCGAAGGTGTTGCTGCAGAATACAGTGGCAGTTTTGGTAAATTTTCTGCCATGTCTGTTTTAAGAATTGGAATGGGTTTAGTTACCGTTTTTGTGTTGCAAACAATTTGTACTGCTTGGGTACTGGGAGAGGCAGAATCTGACGAGAAAAACAAGAATTTGAACTGTTTAAATAAGAGTGTTAATGGAACAAATGGAAGGAACATATTGGTGAATAGAAATATTGTTTTTTTGGATAAAACATTTGAAGATAAATTAAATGAAATCAGGGTAATGGCTAGAGAAGCGAGAGAGATTGAAGGAAGGGAACTGAAACATGGTGAAGAGGAGGGCGACGCTATTGATGAAAGTGCGGATTCTAATGGTAGAATTGATATTGAAAAAGAGATTGGTGTGCGATTGGCTAAGGTGGAGAAGAAGTTGAAGTCTAGAAAAGGAAAATTACCAGGGTCATATACGAAATTGTTGAATCAGTCTAAGGATGTTGAAGACCAAAAAGAGGAAGATAAGACATTAATGTTCAAGCAAAAGTTAAAATTTCGAAGCCCTTCTATGAGTTTGAGAAGTGATATGAAGGGGTTTTCAAGTTTAGAGAGTCGTGGTGAGAATGAGAAAAAGAACAGTGGTTTAAATGGTGCAAATGGTGATCCAAGGGAAAGCTTTTCTGGGGTGGTGGAATTGGAGAAGAATGGGAGTGAAGCATTTAGTGCAAATTCGAATTACTTGCGATACGATACAGAGAATTTGGAAGAAATGTCGAAGGACATGGAAGTTGGGGACAGTGATACGAGGTTTGGTAATGTTTTTAAAAGTCTCACCTATGCTTGATTGTTATCCTTAGTTTCTTTATTTTATGTTATTATATTAATCATATTCTCTTCTTTGTGAGTTGCTGGTTGATCGTGTCCCAATTTTATCGCTTCAAATATCCATATTTCTTGATCCAGGAGTTGTCTGTTGACTGAATAATGAAATTTGATTTATTGGATATATGATGGCAATGAGAATGGTCAAAAGGCAAAATTGAGAAAATAGGATGAAGAAGAATGTCATGTTAAAATTTTTGAAAACTGCTATGCAAATATTTCGCTGTGTTTATTTTATCATTAGCTGATTATCAAAATGCTTTTGTTTGATACCATGTATTAACCTAGGCTTGTTGTCAAATATTTAGGTACGGTTCAGGGTCAAGGAAGGCCAGTTGAAGTTGTGAAATCTAGAAAATCGGAAAACTTGGAAATGCAAAATTTGCAGAACTTCATGGAAGGAAACCAGGAAACTCCCGTGAAATTCAATAAAGATGATTTGTTGGGTAGAAATGGCAGATCAGAACAAGGAGTATTGGTGGACAAGCCATCCACCAATGTAACCGGGCCTAATAGATCAGATATCAAGTCTGATTTGTGGTGGTCAAATCTTCCTTATGTTCTAGTAAGTTATGGATTATGGAAACTAATAAATTTTAAGTGTAGGAAAGTATTCTTTATAATACCGTTATATTTAGACATGATCGCTAATTACATTTAAGGTTACAAATTCAAAGATCAACATGTATATTTGGATGTGCACAAACCAAGTCATACCTCACTGCCCTCTATATATCTTTTGCTTATGGTGTGAACAGTTAGGTACTTGTCGGTGGTAATACTTTGCCATCCCCTTCAATGTTATCTGAGTCATGAGTGTGGCAATCTAATATGTTCGTCTTCATTTTCTAACTTCATGCCACATTTTATATCTCAATTTCAATTGTCAAAAGCATCATTGTATTTTTATAACTTAGGATTAACCTTTTACCAAGTCTATATCTCCAGCAGGCACTATAAACTCTAGGATCTTTGTTTGGCACTTGCACTGACCATTTATCCACTGGCAGCAGATTTATATATTGTTTCATTGTCGAACTTTGATTTTAGCTGATTCTGCTGTGGATGTCCTTGTAATCTTGATGCATCTCATTGATACATGTTCGTTTTACTCTATTTTTGTGAGTGAGAGAGAAGCAATTTTTAAGGTCTCTAATCTTATTTATCAAATTCCAGGCCATTCTGATGCGGAGAGGTTTGGAACATGAAAGGGCAGGAGGCCTTTTTACACTAAGAATCCCATCAGAGGTGCAGGAACAAATTAAGGCTTCCTACACCGTTGCTTTTGAGGACCGTGGCGAGGCCAATAACTTTTGCTATCTACTTGAATCATTTTTCGAAGATCTGGGCGATTTTGATGTTGACATTGTTCCTCTTTCCGTAAAAGTAAGCATTCTAAGTTGATTTCTGAAAGTTCTGAACTTATCTGTTCTCTTTATGTGAGTATCTGTGAAAGGGATACTTACAGACTTCTTCTTTTTCTTGTTTGGGGCGAGAGAGGGATTAGGTGTGATCATTTTATAGTACTCAGATGCACGGAATTAACTTTTTAACCTTTTGCAGGAACTTGTTGAGGCGGTGAAATCAAGTACTAAGAAGGTGATTGTTGTGAAGAAAGGCCAGCTTAAGCTTTATGCTGGGCAACCATTTGAAGATGTTGAGAAGGCTTTGCACTCTTTGGTTGAACAAGATCACAGTTCTTCAACAACAAATTTAATGTAATTTGATATTTGGATGAAGCAGAAAAACAAGCATTGTTACGTTGTGCAATTAACCTTCAGTTAGGGCGTACACTTGCAATTACGAGTAGACATATTGAGACCATGGTTTCTTCAATCTGGGGACTTTTTTTTCGCAAGAAGGCATGAAACTGTGGAACATTCCAGCTGTAATGACAATTTTGTAAACAAACTAAGTCTAGGCCAAATTTATAGTGGGCAAAAGTAACCCGATTACAAATCTGAAAATTATAAATTTGGTAAATGATAATGTTTATTTCAAGTGCGACAGAAGTTTCCATACAGTAATTTATTTGAGCTTAGGGGTTGTATTTATTGTTCAGTAAGATCTCTCGTGTGTTGAAACAACAGTTACAACACCTTTTCCACCATTATTATTTCCATTCCATCACTTAATGAAGTTACCTTTCTATAATAGCCTACAGTGAAGTGATAATCATGCAAAAGAGTCAAAAGACAGATTTACATGATAATGAAGTTACCTTTCTTCACAAGATTAGCAGAACTTCCTGCTTATCCTCAGCATCACCTTACTATAATAGCCTACAGTGAAGTGATAATTTTAACCATGGATTGAGCATCTATTGATGGCAAACAAGATTGGCAGAAGTTCTGCCATGGTTCCTGCTTCTGCTCTTCATTTTCCAAAAACGCATTGTATATCCGTATCACTGTATTTCTTGCTGCTTCTCTTGCTTCAGGCAGTCTATCCTTCAACAGTTCAGCAACCATTTGAACCAGTGAAACCAACCCGAACTCTTTCAATCCTTCAAGTCGCTGAAATTATGGACCATTATTTCATTGTTAGATGTTAAACGGTAAGTATTAGCAACGCATGAGAGATATTATCTACATCAAATTGAATTAAGCTACCATCTTGGAGACACATTTGGAGATGGAGATGGCAGCTTTTGCCCTGACTCTAAGGTTGGAATGTTTAACATATGCCTTAAGCTTGTGGAGCAGAGGCAGAGGAATGATGAATTCCACCATTGTGTTCAGTGCTCTATCTGCTTCTTCACGTACAAATTTCTTATCTTGAGAAGCTTTCATTAGTAGCTGGAGTAGCTGTCAACCCCAACAAATTCAACCAAATCAGAATTTACGGTCACCAAAGAAAATATGGCAAAGGAATTGGGAACTGAAAGGAAAAGACAACTGGGCACATACTAAGTTATCGAATGCTTCAGAATTGGTAGGATCAAGTAATTTGTCACCAAAAGCATTGAAAATATCAGTCGAAGCCATTATGGAGGTTTTGCACAACGCACTTCTTGGGTTCTTCATAGCCTTTACCATTACAGTCATCACCTTTTCCCTGATTCCCGCCACAAGAAAAGACAGACGTTGCTTGTGAGTGCACTAATATTGCGCATATATCGCCGGCATAATATACACAAGTTGATACAAGAAAAGTTTCTTACAAAATGAGCTCCAAGAGAGAAGAGTGATGCAGTGCAAATCGCCTAGCATTGTTAAGCGATTCACAAACTTTTGTCCAATCTTTTGAATCTAACACTTCAATTAAGGTCTGAAATTCCAAAAGGCGGCCAAAAATTTAAAAAAAAGGATTGATTGAAATCGACTGGGATTTTTGGCTTTTGGACAGAAAAAATAAAGACCCAAAGACTCAGGATTGAAAATACGCGCGCACACACAAAAATAAAGACCCATTTGATAAAATGGGACTGGTGAAATGAATAGTCATTTTTATGTCATTTCCCAGTCGATTTTCAATCTTATTTTTTCTGCAAACTGGTGAAATGAAAGAAAAAATATACAAACACACACAAAAATAAAGACCCATTTGATAAAATAATATATAAACTTACCTGGATCTCGGACTCGGGATCAGGAATGGCTTTGAGGTTCTCAGAGGAAATGTAATCAATGGTGGCCTCTGCAGATGGTGCAAACGGAGCCTTGTTTTCGTCATTTTCACCGAAATCAGACGGTTTTTGGAGTGGAACCGAAACTTTTACTTGCTTTTTGGGTCCCTCAGGGGTAGTTGTTGGAAGAGCATTATCAATGGGTCTCAACGCCATTTCTTTTGAGTGAGGAAGATAGAAAGTTTCGAATTGATTTAAAGAACTTTTGATTGATGCAAAGAAGGAAAGTGGTGAAGTTTTCTATCTGTTTGCTATTTGAAATTTGAAATTTTGAACAATTAACGGCCATGCCTCCCAAACAGAGAGCCCTCCGCCGTTTCAATATCTACAGCAGTCAAAATTAAATTTTTTGAGGAAAGGACACATGGCATCACGATGTGGCTTGTCGACTAAGTTGTTCTTGTTGTTGAAACGCATTGACGTTTTTGAAATACCAATAGCTAACGGCGTATAATATTGCGGACGGCGTAGGTCGTTTTAATATTTCGTTAGTAAACGACTATCCATTTCTGTAAATGAAAGAAAAACGACTTGTCGTATAAAATGTTTCTGCAAATGCTGACTGCCGTTACCTCTATGATTGGAATGGAAAGGAAGTCTCTTGGCAAACCCAGTCCACGTTTCAGCCATTAAAATATTTACATAGAACCTCGAGAATTTGAGCATGTTTTGGGTGGGATAGCATTACCCATATAATTATTTGTTTCATAATTTAAAATTTAAATTATATTTATTTTTTAAAAAATAATTATTAAATAATTTATTTTTATACTAGATTCTAAATACAACAAAATATAATTTAAAAGTGATTATTAAATTATTTAAATAATCACTTTTGAAAAAGATCTACCAACATAATTTTAGATTTTAGACTATGAAATTAGTAATTATGCCTAATGCAATACACTCCTAAATATGCTCTAAATCATAGTATAGAGAAGTAGGATACGGTTATCAATACATGGAATGGTTGAAATTATATTACCTTAAAATGCAAGGTAACAAATTATTTCCTGTGTTTTTTTGCCTTCCCCTGATAATACTGTGAGTGATTGAAAAAATGATACAAGACAAGATGGTCCACTGTAATTATGCTTATATCCTAAATGGCCATTCGAACAGAAATACCTCGTAAAGGTCAAGGGGGATACATGAAAGTTTGATTATAGCATCATCGATGTCACCCCAAAGAGGCTAAATATGGAGAAGTCCTTAAGAATGTTCCTCCGCACAATGAATTAACTAGGCGCAGAACAGAATTCAACACAGCATCGGCTGTAGCACAAACTGCTATGGCAGCAAACTCATAATGGCTGGATTCACTGCAAGCTCATTGCAAGAATTGATATTACTGGAAGGTATTAATTTCTGAAGCCTGCATCAAAAGAGCACCAAGTCAACGCAATTATCATGGACTTTGAGAAAATATTAACAAGGTTAACAGATCATATGTTTTACCACTATAATCTTTTTCTTTTAAAGTTACCAACATAAATCTTCACAGAAATATAAATACAATTTCTATCATGTTAGATAAATATAAATACAGAATTTCTATCATGTTCAGAGACGTAAATAAGAAGGTCATGGGACGTGCTTGGTAGAACCATGGATGAAGGACTAAACAGCTGGACATTTAGTTTTCCCAGCTAGTAGTTGTGTAATCTCAAACTTCCCAGTGTTCTTTCTCTGTTTTCTTTAAAAATTCACTTTTGTTTTACTGACTGCCATAAATGCAATATGAAAACTGCTCTCAATCTGTGAATCCGTGTGCCTGTTTACAGCTGCTAGCCTATATTTGATTGCAGAAGAACTATCAATTAATAAGGAGAGCATAGATGTATATATTTGTATTATACAACTATATACCTATATTGAATACCAAAAGAGCTGTCAAGCTGAGGGGAATTGCCATTCGATGTCCACAAGAAACAAAACTTTGGAATATTTTGCATGAAAAAATCAATTTATTCATTCTACATTGGATAATGTACCAATGAGAGAATGAAATACTTCTGCAGGGGGTAACTCAACTCCCATTAAGTGATGATAAAAGAACAGTTACAAGTAGAACTCAGTCTTCCAACTCATTTCACATCAGCAAGATACAAATTACCTTACAGCATCTGGCATTTGCTCATTATATCACACCACTTAATCTGCCAAAAACTAAATAAAAGGCATGTTACCAATATCTTGCAGCATGTTGAGACTTTGCATTTTCTCTCAAGACAGCCCCGACAATAGCTACTTGCTCAAGACATTTGGCTTTATACAGTGAGTGCATCTGAAAGAACAACACAAGTTTTGGTATGCATGTTGAAACCTTTCTGGTGGGTTTAGTCAAAAATTGTATATGCATCCATTGCTGTATTTGCATTACTTAACCCTTCTATCATAGCATTATAACTAGCAGAATCAGGTACAACCCCGATTGCCTTAAATCTCTCAAAGAGTCCATTCGCCTCCATGATATTCCCAGCCTTTGCAAGTCCAGAGATCATGGTTGTGCATGTGATGGTATTGGGCTTTAACCCCTGCTTTTGCAACTCTTGCCAAAAGACAAAGGCTTTCTTGAATATTTTAACCCTACAAAGACCATTTACGATAATGCTATAAATTCCATGGTTGGGAGTACATTTCAAGTCTTTCATAGACTGAAAGCAGATAAGGGCTTCATTAATTTCCTCCGCTTTCACCAGGGCATCAAGCAAGCAATTCATGTGTAAACATTAGGTGTCAAACCTTTCTGCATTATCTCTTCCAAGATTAGATATACTTCATCGATTCCACCAACTTTTCCAAAACCATCAATTAGACTGCTATAAACAACAATAATAAACTCTATGCCACTTGCTTTTGCTTATTCAAAGAGCACATATGCTTCATCTAGCCTATCAATTTTAGCAAGCCCATCAACAACAGAACCATAGGCAACAACAATGGGTTGGTGTCCTTTTGTCTTCATTTCCTCCAGTAGATGGTGAACAAACTTACCTGACTTGCAGAATCCATCAATAATGGTGTTGTAAGCATGGGTGTCTCGAACACAGCCTTGCTTCTTCATTGCATAGAACAACTGATCTGTTTCATGGGCAAAACCTGCTTTCACAAGCCGTGAATTAAAATGGAATACTCTGAAAATGCGGAACAAGCCCCTGAGCTTTTATTTTCTCATACAAAGCCCTGCCTTTCTCGGTTTCTCCAGCTTTGAAAACACAATCCATGTAGGTATTAAGGAGCATTAAATCACGAGGACAGCCCCTTTGGACCATTTCCTTGTATATTTCACGACCAACCTCCTTCCTGCCACGTTCGAAGGGGTTTCTAATAAGGGATGTATAGACAATATCATTTGGAATCTGATCAGAGTCCAACATCTTTTCATAAAGCTTGTATGCATCATCCACTCTAACAGTTTCAGCTAAGCCATCTATAAGTGAGCAAAAAGTTACCACATCTGGGGTACAAATTTTATGATCCATTCCTTCAAATATGGAACAAGCTCCATCTAGTTTTTGAGCTTCGCACAGTCTATCTACCATTACGTTTACAGTCATTACATTAGGAAACAAACCAGCTTCTTTCATGCCATCCTGAACCATCAGAGCATGCTCAAGATTTCCAGCCTTGCAAAGCATGTCTATAAGTTTGTTATAGGTTGTGATATAAGGCATAGTATCTCACTTCATCTCCTCAAAGATCTTCATTGCTTCTGATACTCTCCCCTTCTTCCCAAGGCAAGTAAGAATGGAATTATATGCTATCACACTCAGTATACACCCCTTTCCTCTTTGTCTCTCAAGTAAACTGTACGCTTAATCAAACTTTCCAGCTGACCCATAACCCATAATCATGGTGTTATAAGCATAAGCACATGGGACACCCCTATTGTGGTCCATTTGCTCAAATATTTCCCACAGCTTCCTGCAGTCTGTTAGATTTGCAAAGAACCCCTATCATACTGGTATATGTTACATAATCAGGAGCTATACCTTGTGCTTTCATCTCACGAAAGAATTTTCAGGCCATATCCACCTTACCCATTTTACCAAAACTGTCTATACAGACGTTATAAAGCTGAAAATAGTTATTCTTCATCTCATCCAACAAGGAAAGAGCAGCATTGACCCAGCCCTCCCTGGCAAACACACAAATGAGAGTTCTAAAGAGATGAACACTTACTTCATAACCTAGCTCCTGCATTTGATGAAAGAGAGTGAGCATGAAATCAGCTTCATGACCGATA
>JAVXUL010035440.1:0-11243 GCA_035590515.1 Trichilia minutiflora
TGGATGAACTGTGAGAGATCAAAGCAAGCAACTGCAAGAGCTCTTGGATCATTGGATGTATCCAGGATTGTTATGAGAACCTTAAGAATCTGAGGTAGAAGATCACATGTTAGTATTACAGGAGTTGCATCAAACATAATGGTCTAGAATCATGGTATCAGTATTCTTGAGCACTTGTTATTAGGAAAAGTTAAAGCAGAATAAACATCGATGCTCATGGCAAAGGAAATACCTGGAAATCATTCTCTTCAAAGTTTGAAATATTTTCACGCCAGAAGAAAGGATCTTTGTGCACGGGAGACCAGTCAAGCTGGCCAAGGAGGACTTCTTGCTTGTACTTATCGAAAGAACTCAACCTCTTAATATTAACCTTCAAACCTTCTTCCAGTTGATTCAAAGCCTCCAATAAATCCTAATAAAGACATCAAAACTCTATTATGCATAGAAGCATCAAGAGGGGAAAATATCATCAGGTTAAAGGGACGACAAAATTCAACAATGGCAGTTGAGTCGCATTATGGTACTTTCAAGTTGCTGCTGCAATTGTATATCTCAGCTTGATGAAGTTCATGCTGAATATAACATCTTGCATATCAATTCAGTGAGTAGACTGTATACCATACGCTTAGAGAGTAATAAAGCACATTATCAGGCTCCATTCATAATGAGGGAAAAGGGAGAAAGCACATTATCAGACTCCATTCATAATGAGGGAAAAGGGAGAAAGCACATTATCAGACTCGTATCATAATGAGGAAAAAAGGAGAAGATCTTATTAAATCAGAATGCTTGAAAGACAGAAAAATGAAGCATAAGAATTATAGGAAACAGGAAATTGTTGGCCATTAGAGATTGAACCGAAAATAGCCATAACTTCCACCGAGGAGAATTTTGATTGAAATTGTGCAACAAATAATAACTAGAATAGTCATAGTGGTATTCATAACATATAAATAGTCCACATTCAACCAAAAGATAATATGAAGAATGAACCAAAACCATCAATGCTAGCCATTACAACTCTTCTTTACATACAATGAGTAAAAATAAGAATATATATTGCCATCACAAAAGCAATTGAGTTTTCTACCACAACAAACTTCAAGAAAAAAAACAAAATTAAAAAATTAAAATAATACAAATTCATTAAAATGCATCGATTAATAGCAAACAGCTTCATGACCTCCCTTAATTATTCAAGGTATTAACTAAATAACAAAAGAATCAACCAGAAAAGAAAAACTAAACATCCCGAAACTTCTCTTACCTCATCACTCCATGCTTGAGCTTTCAAACTTTGAACAATTTGAAGCAGTCCCAGGTCTATCAACTGAGCAGCAAAAGTACCTTTGGGGAGCAAGTTCTTAAGAGTCAGGACAACCACCCTGACAACCTAGAACAACATACCCATCTTAATAACCAGTTGAATGTTAAGTATATCATTTTGAATAAGAAAATAGCCTATGTCTTCAACAAGCCAAAAAGATTATATATACAGACAGCTATTTAATGATATTGACATAGATTTTATCTGTCTTGCACAGCATTAGCCCTGGAATATAATCCTTTTAGGAACAATAAGTAGGACACTTGTCAGAATGAGAAACAGAGAAAAGCTGACAAAATACATCATGCAAACCTTCTTCTCAGAAGTTGTGAATAGCAAAACCAAGAAAAACTAAACAGACTTTAAATGAACTATAAACTCCAAGAAAAAGGACCTCACCTTCTCCTTTGTGGAACTCTTAACAACATCTATTAGTCGTGGCAGGGTTTTAGTAGTTGCCAAATACTCAATTGCAGGTTCATAGTAAGATAGGAGCCATACACAGAGACATGTTTCATAAAGAAGCTGTTACAGAGAGAATAAAAATTTAGTTGTCCATGTAATGTTTGCTCACCCAAAGTGAAGCATGAGAACTCCATTTATAAGTTCCAAAGTAAATAGTTGCAGAACAAAAACGGTGAGTTTAAACAAAATGACTCATCCATCCTGGCACCTGCTAACTAGCAGGATTGGAGGTGAAAACTTATGTGCTCAAAAAGAGTTATCACAAGTAGCTAAACAGAATATGAAAATTTTACCTGGATAGATTGTTGAGTGGATGCAGGAGAAATTAAAGGAATCAACAATTTCACCCCATCTGCTTGCACAAAGGAAGATCTCACCACAGGTTCCTTCAGTAACGATGCCAGGCAATTGACAGCAACTGGAATGCCACGACTAGGATGGGAAGGCTGCTTCAGCTGTACACAACGTAGGGCATCAGGATCATGGTGTTATGACAATATCACCTCAGAGAAATATACCAACTGATTTTGAAACTGTACTTTAAACAAACATAAGGATTCACTAAAAGGAAAATGCAACACTTCAAAATACTCTCCCTTAGAAAACCATAATAAGAAGAAAGATTAAAAGCAAACATCAAACTTAGGATCAAGAAGAAAGATTAAATGTAAATATCAAACCAAGGATCAGGATTGCGTCGTACAATCGTAAATGAGCTCAAAAGCAGCCAAGAACACTGATCTGTACTCATTATATAAAATTCTGGTTCTCCTATAATTAGAGACTGAATGATACTGTTAAGGTCCATCACAGGCCTGAAAATTAAGAGTATTGCCTAACCACTAAAATTTAACCAAAAAATATATAAATAAATAAAACTAAACTAAAAGTCTATTTCTATGGAACCTAATAGTTTCAATAACTACAAATGACTATTTATAGTTCAAATAAGCAGTAAATTGAATTTCAACCATATTTCCAAATCGGTCTTCCAGTATGTATGCTTTCACAAAAAAAAAAAATTTATTATCTGAATCACTACTGAAGGCTTTCAGTTTGCTGAGTGTTCCTAACCAACAGAAACCTAGGTGCAAAATTTCCAGCCGTTAATACTTGACTTATGCACTCGCTGCACTTAAAAATATATCTATAATTGAAGCTGCAAATTAACCTGTTTACAGAGCCATTCAACCAATCCTTTCAAAACATCATCAATGATAGTGAGTTTGCTCTTTGAATTTGAGGCTTTCCCATTTGCAATAGCACCATCCAGTGTTTTTGGCCTGGCACTATGATTACAGAAAAGATTACACAATCAATAACTGAATGTAAAACAAAATGCTATAGGTTCATGTCTTCAAAATTTGCACTTCTTGTGTAGATGAATCATGTTTTAAGTACCTTACTATAGCAGCTAGTATCTTACAGCTCTTTTCTTGTATGAACCAGTTAACTTTCCATAGCAATCTGAAATTGGACCAAATAACATGTTATTTTAGTTTCTGATCATGTTAAATAGCATTAAAAAAAACCCATAGATTGATCGCATTTTCTCACAGATCATAACAAAAGATAAAACTAGTATTTGGTTCCAATTTTCAGAACAAGAAACAAATGAAAGATATAACATGGTATCTACAGATCAGAAGATATTGATGAAGAAGCTCCTTGTAAACAGGGGTGTTTGCACGGTGGGTGTATATGTTTGATGTCCCCAAAGGATGTGCATAAAATATTCTAGGAGTGGGTATGAGCGGAAAAACATTAGGATAAAATGAAAAGTGATAAACCATTAAAGGATCAACTACAATTTAACGATCTAATATACTTAACTTAAGAAAGGTTCGTAAGTATCTTCATTTGCAAGAGATTTATCATGGAATAGTTTGGCTCTCTTTGGGTTTGCTGCCAAACGAAATAAAATAATAGGTTAATTTGCTAGAATACATATTTTATCGAGATGGCCAAATTCAACCCTGTTACCTGCAAGCATCTCATCAATTAAAGCCAGAACATATTCCACCGTTTCTTCTTTGTATATATCCCTCAAAATGCTAACAAACACCCGGACATATGATGGACCATCCTGTAAGAGTCAATTTACCTGTTAATAACATTATCAACTATTTTAAATCCTGCTTACATAATAAGTCATGTAAACTTTCCACTAAAATTATAATGAAGTATAGAAACTAGCTCAATACATTTTGCAATGGATGGAATATTTATAAGTCTTCTTGTTTCCTTTAACAAGATAAAGGTCCAAGTAGAGTTCATAAGACTTAAATGACTCGGAGACAAAGAAACATGGAAGAAAAAGAGGACTAGCAATACACAATTTAAACAACAAGAAGAGCTCAGAAAATTTACATCATCCAGCAATTGTGCCCGGTGACTTTCAGATCTATTATCATATCGTCTTAACAGCTGAAGGCCTGTTCCTGAAATCAGCTTAGTAGTCATGTATGTCTCCCATGGGATATCCCTCTTCAGAACCTTTAGAATGGGACAAGATGTTAACCAACATATAAGCTAACATATTTAAATTCTTTACAAGAAGAAATCAGAGATACAACAGCACACCAAACAACACAGTCATGACAATCAAAGATCAAGGAAAAATGAAGCATAACGGCAAATAGCATCTGGCTGCGTTATCTACCATCAAGTAAACACAATAGTGTTATTGAGAAGACTAATCTAATATTTTCCTCCCTTTCATTTCAGTATAAACACAAACTAAATTAGATTTAGCCGAGTCTGGATAGTTCTTCACGTCCAAGAAATGAAAGATATTATAAAAAAGGTAATTACTAATTATTTTTTCTTGTTCCCCACAGTTTCACAATTAAACACGCCCTCAAGACTTCAATTTCCAGCACAGAATAGAAATGCCACAGTCCTAGATCAAAACTAATTTGATTCCTACTCACAATGTTACATACACATTTGTAACCATATTATGGTAATGCGCAAACATTGACGACAATAAAGTAAACATTTCAGGAGATCAGATCACATCATTAACCTGCTCTGTAGTAAGTTCAGCATGGTCCATTGATACTGAAAAACACAAAACCTCACAAAATTACTCCAATTCAAAGATACCTGTAAATCCGGTAAATATAAACAACAAAAATTAGGTCAAATTCAAAAAATTTTACAATAAAAAAGGGAACGAGATTCACTATATAAATTCTGCACAATCAGCAAGAACTGATCAAACTGCTCAAATCAACTTCAAACACAGTAAAATTTCCGCCAAAAGTTAACGGTTTTATACATATTTTTGATACAAGAACTGAAAATTCTTCAGATTTTACAAAAATTCAGAAACTGCATAGAAGCTTTTGAAATGCAATCCAAATTACCTTCCGATTCTGTAACAATATGGGAACAAAATCACTGGAGTGATAAGAATAAATATTCAGATTCAGTAACAATACTTAGATAAAAAAACAGAAATTGATATCGAGATTTCTAGAGATATAGAAGATGACCGGTGGTCTGTCGCTCACCTGAATACTATTCTCCTCAGTCTCGTTACGTTCTGCCGAGATGACAATGCTCGTGCGTGAATCAAAACAGATTTTTGTTGGTGAGTTTTGATTGGCTGCGTTTATGAGGTATTGCTGTCTCCCGCTTGTTTTAATCTGAAACGTACACGTGGCTTAAAGGGTTAGCAAGGCTTGGTGTAAGCATTGAGGCTCGGAGAGACCGAAGAGAGGCACACCAATCAACATTAATTTTTCATAATTGATGTCAGTACAAAGTTATTTTTTCTTAATTTTAATATAATTTTTTATTTTTTAAAACTTTTTATAAGAGCTTAAATACATTGGACCAATTTATATAATATATATAAATGAGTTTGAATGATAAATGGATAAAAATATTAATTTTTAATAATGTCCTGCTACTTACAAAAACAGAATATATATATATATATATATCTGATATTTAAAGTTATGATTGAAAGGTAAAAGAATGCATTATTATTTTTTTTTTTTTTAAATAAAATTCGCCTTGGTGGGAAATATCCCAGGCAGGCAAGGAAGCTTCTTTATCTGTTGGCAATCTTATCGGTTATCATCTCGTTGCTGATTCTGTGAGAGGTGTGGACTGGAACACATCCACAAGTGGGGACCCACCGAAACGAATTTAGTGGAGCCTACAAGGTAGCTATGGGCTTCAAAGATTTGGATTTAGATCCAACTGAGCAAAGATCATGGGCCGATTTTAGCCCATTTCCAAACAATCTTTCCGTACATTTAATCGGCTAGTCGTGGATGGTTCAAATTGGCCCATAATTTGTGGCGGCTATGTCTCCATGTTTTAATACTCTTATCACATATATTGCTCCATAGCCTTATTAATAATTTAAAATTATGGAAAATGTCTAATGTTATGATATAGAATCAGAATAATTTGACATTTCTTTAATATATGATGTATCTAAATTTTAAATTCCATTCCTGCTAGTAATCCAAGAAAGTATTCGATCCCAACAACGAGTTCTGTTTTAGATTTCTTATGGTATTAGCCCCCCACCCCACCCAAAAAAAAAAAAAAAATTTACATTAGATTCTTGTCTTTTCCTTAATTCATTCTTTTAATATATGTTTCAAAGATAGCAAAGGTTTCGTTATCCTTGAATGTCCGCAAAACAGAGGATCTGACTGTTCTGTTATGTGGATGGACATGCGCGCTGCTCCATCCTAATTGAGGAGCCACGAAAATCTGTTAGTTAACGCAAAATAAATACCAAATATATTGTACAGAAAAATTACTCAAATGTCTCTCTCTATACTTCCTGTTTCTTCTCCTACTTTCTCTCTTTATCCTTGCTCCTCTTTATATCACCATCATCATGGCCATACAACGGTAAAAGAAATAGGTTTTCGACATTGTGTAGCTGGGCCTGGGGAGAGGCTAAAACTTGGTTTTATGAGTAAAAGACGAGATGTTTTCTGGGTGTCGTCTATTTGTTGGTCTGCAGGTGGGAATAGAGGAGCTTTGGGAGGAGATGATGAGGATGAAGGAGATGGCAGTGAAACTGATGAAGAAGTAGAAGGGTTGAATGAGTCAAGTGCGTCGTCTTCTGTTTGGCCTGAGAGATGGGATGTCTTGGGGCTGGGTCAGGCAATGGTAATTTTGTTAATTCTGCTTTGAAGTTTGGATTTGGTCTAAGTTTATGTTGTTTGCCGTTTGATTCATGAGAAAGTGTAGGAAAAATTGTACAGAACAGAGAAAATTTTAAAATTGTGTTCTAGGTTATTAATCCCTTTACAATTTAATCATCTGTTTGATTAAAGGATGTTGGTATGGAAAATTAGATCCATTCCTTGGGCATATTTCTACGTCCCTTTTTACAAAGTTCTATAAAAATCAAAAATATATTTTGGTCCTTTTAAATTCACGGACTTGGTTGAGCTAAAAGAGAGATTTATAAATCCTCTTTTTCCACCTTTTAATATTCTATAATCTTGTGGAGATGTAATGGAGGAAAGAACTAAAATTTTGTAGTATGGGCCGAGGAATGCTGGTTGTTGAGTACGTTGGTTAAGAAATCTTATTTGCATTTAGAGCCAGCACTTTATATGAATTGATACTTTTAGGAATTGGAAATTAACTAGGTGGTAAAGTTTTGAATAATAAAATTAAAGTCCTCAAAGTCCAAGATAAGGATGGAGATGGCCTCAATGTTGTAGGATGATATAAACGGAATTGTGGGGTTATGTTAAAATGGTTCAATTTTTTAAATGTACTCTCCATTTATGTGAAACAATTGTCCAATTTTTTGTTATAGCATTGCTAGCTTATTGAGTGTTTAATAGGCCTAAAATATAGTTATTTGATGCTGAGGTAAATTGGTTCAGAGACATTGTGCTAATTTTACTTATACCAGATGAAGTTGTCTCGCATGTATAATTTCCAGGAGGTAGCTGCAGTTTTCACATATATAGAGCCTGAAGTCATAGCGTGGTATATAAAATCAATTAATCTTGACATTTTGTCTCTACTCTGATGTTTATAGGTAGATTTTTCTGGCATGGTTGATGATGAAGCTTGTAAACGAGGAGAGGAGTAGAGTTTTGCGTGCTATGGATGGTTGCAGTTACAAGGCTGTTGCTGGTGGATCTCTTTCCAACAGCCTGGTAGCGTTGGCTAGGCTTGGTGGAAAGCCCATTGGAGGTCCTATTCTTAATGTTGCGATGGCTGGAAGTGTGGGGGATGACCCATTGGGTAGCTTTTACAGGTTGGGCTTTCTTTTGACTATACTCACTTCTTAAATTTTTTTTGTTCTTACTTATAAAAGCTTTTAGGAAAAAGTTTTCTTGTACTGAGATTGTGGGTTTGGTATTTTAACTTGTTTGAAGAAAATATAAAATGTAAATATCCGGTGCCTTTTTGGTTTCAATATTAATGGCTATGGAGTTGCTAATACTATTGAGTACTTTATCTATTTATAAATTTTGTAACATATGAGCACAATTTTATATTGAATTCTTGACTCGAAGCTATATTTAGTCAGAAACTTTTTTGTATTTATATTTTTAGCATTAGGAAGAGAAAACATGATCGCATCCTGCTTGTCTTGATATTTTGCAATTACTGATCAGCCTAAAGAGTGATAAATAATTTTCTTTCATTACCTTGTTAGATGGCATGTATAGTTCTATGGTGTTCTCCTCGTTAAGATCCTATATTGGTTGTAATTCTAGAATGTGGGAATTGCTAATAGTAGTAGCGGGCATCTTTGTGTTTGTTATGTTTTTGTTCGTGTGCATACACATTGGTTGCCGATCTATCAAATTTGATTTAAAGAATATGAAGGATTGCCAGGCATCAAATGTGTTGATTCGTAAAGAATAGGAAGCACACTAATTAGGCATTACAAGCATGGTTTTCAAAAGAATAAGAAATACCTAGACATTGAATAATGATATGTAAAGCTTGGGAAACTCATTGTGTGGTAGCTTTGGCGATTCTTTTAGAAGTGCTGAATTTTATTGAATATTATAAATTACAATCAAGCTTGCTTGCTTTTCCTGCCACGATCATTATTGAGTTATGAATTAGCATGCTTTGTGTGAGCCCCGTGTCTAAGTTCCAAAGGCAATATGATAATTTTTTATTTTTTCTATGCATATAATTATGTCCATTATGTAGATAATTGACAGGATATTGTGGCTCTATATATATTTTGGGGATTTAAGATGATTAAGATTTAATTTTGAAGTCGTAAACACAGGGATCTCAACATAATTAAAAAATAACTTTATTTTAAGTGGGATTCTAATGATATTTTTCAAATTTGTGTAGGATTTAAATAAAATTTCTATTTTAGCTGGTTCGGTCGATCGAATAGGGTGATTCGTTCGATTGACATTTTGAGAACTTTCTGAAAAATATTTAGCCTCAGATTTTTTCAAATGAATAAAGATTGTTCGACCGAATTGGCCTTCGTTTGAATGAGCTAAAATTTATTTGACCGAAGTGATCAATTCATTTGAACGAGTAAGGATTCGTTCGAATAGTAAATTAGAAGCTTTCTGATTTTTTGAGGTGTCGAAGGATTTGTTCGAATGAACTTTGATTGATTCGATCGAATTCATTGTTTCGATCGAATGAACCCTTTGATTCGTTTGATCAAATCGACGAAAAACCCTGAAAAATGATCAATTTACCCCTATCCAAAAACTTCTCCTTTATAATTTTTTAGGGTAAATAGTAATTTCACCTTCTATTATAAATAAGGGCATAAACCCCTCTCCTTCACTATTTTCTTCTTTTTCTTTTCTCTCTTCTCCTCCCCTCTCACGTTTTCTCTCCCTGCTCCCAACACCCATCCTACCATTTCTTTAATTTCTTTCATCTCTCTTTAATTTCTTATCACATTTTTTATTCTAAGACAAGCTTTAATTTGTCGAGAGGAGCAAGGAAATCACAAAGGGGAGCTAGGGTTTTGTGGACAAATTTGGGGTTTCTCATGTTTTAGGCAAAATCAAAGCAAACCAATGGTACTACAAGGTAAACAGTAACATTTCTAACATGTCTATACCTTCCATTTTCTATTTTATCAATTTTCTGGAATATGGGTTTTACTATTTATCTGTTGGTTTTTTATTATTTTTATCACATGCATTTAGGTTAATACATGTTATTTAGGTTGTAAAGAGGTTGGAAAAATCGTTAGGTTGCTAAAAATGCAAATTCAAAAAATATAGATAGGTAGAAATAGTGTTCGAGTTACTCTTTTGACGAGAAAGTAGGGTCCACTTATTGAAATTGTTAAACTGAGTTGGAATATGTTAGTTTAGCTCAAATATGGGTTCGTAGTGATAAAAAATAAATAATTGGTAGAATAACGATGATTTTATTTATTATGAGTGTAAATCGACTTTAGGATCTCGATTAGAATACATTGCACACATATGAGTCTCATCTCATTTGTAGATTAAAATTGTATATTAATATAGTTTTAATGCATACATATTTAGTCAGTGATACGCGAGCGAGGAACCCGCATGAGGTGCTGAGAGACGAGAGAAATTAGGGAGTGTATATCCTTCCTAGACTGTGAGTGGACAAATTTTATATTTTTATTGCTTTAATACAAATTTTGAATTATTCTTAATTATTTGCAAATGTTTAATAATGATAATTATATATGTTTTATGCTTTTGATTCATATGCTTGCTTATGCTTATGTTTTCTTGCAAATTTATTGAAAATGTATGAACATATAGATATATGTATGCATATTGGTGATAACGGCCATGAAGACCAGGATTAGGTTACCGTAGCTATAGGTGTAGCCTAGGACAACCTAGGGAGAGCCCGTCTAGGTAAGTGGAGGCTTCACAGGTGGAAATGATATATGGTGATATATTATTGAGATGTGAGATGGATTTGATCATCTGTGAGTCTCATCAGGTTAGTCATAGATGTAACCACATGGCTACTCAAACCAACGTTAGTGGTGGACATATTTTTAACTAAACCGTACATTGTTTTTATTCTTTACATTCCAAAATAAAATTTTATATAAAACATCATTGTTTTTCTCTGTATACAAAACCTGCTAAACATTTTCTATTACATTGTTTTATATTGATTTCTAAATATATGTTTTCTATTTTGTAAGAAAGATCTATTTATAAACACACACACACACACACACACACACACACACATATATATATATATATATATATATATATATATATATAAATATATTCAAATCTTCTAACAATTCGTAAATTATATTTATGTATTTTTTAAAATCATCGGAGCATTTTTCATGTCACGCCCCGACCCTGGTCGACCACGTGACAATCACCGTAAATCTCAAGAATACATCCTATCAATTAGGATGAGTTCCCAGAACCCGTAAGGCATTAGTACCTGTTTTCAAACTCATTAATCAAAATGAAATAAAATAATA
>JAVXUL010035451.1:0-11242 GCA_035590515.1 Trichilia minutiflora
ATACGACACTTGGACTCATCGGACTATACTATAACAAGACTACCTATACTTGGGTACATAATCTAATTGAGATCAGTCCTCAATAACCCATTCCAAGAACAAAATCGTGAGGCCCCAAGGGTTAGACCAAAGCGGACAATATTATTGACAGACTTGGACCAGGCATTACAGTAGCATTCACTACTTAAAAGATAGTACACTTGGAACCATCATACATGGTCAGACTTTCAAGTGCAATAGAGAAACATGAAATGGAGGAAGCTCAATTCATTAATAATCAAAATGTTGGATATCGAGGTAATCAAGTGCCAAATACTTACCATTCAGGCTTACACAACCATGAGAATTTTGTTGTATAGAAATAATTGAAATGTCTTACAACCACTGTTAGGATATTCTCAACCTCAAACAGAAAAGAAACTAACTATTGAAGATTTGTTAGGGACATTCATCTCTGAGATCAGAAATTGATTCAAGCAAACGGATGCTTGGATGGATAACTTAGAAATGCATTTGGATAATATATTTTGATGAAGACGTTAGAAGTATAAATTGGATAATTGGCATCAGAGTTAAATCTCAATAAAAGAAAAATTATCGAGTGATTCCGAGGTTAATCCAAAGGAGCATTACAATGCTATTATGTTGAGAAGTGGAAAACGTATAGAAGGAACAAATGATAAAGATAATGGAAAAGTTAAAGATAATCTAGTAACCAAGGCATGTAAGGAAGAAAAGGGGAAAGATACCTGAAATTATGCTAATGAGAATGAAAAACAAGTTGAGCAATAAGAAATTATGGGACCAAAAGCTAATAATATCAAGCCTCCCTTGTCATATCCTCAACAATTTTAGAAAAAAAATGAAGGGTAATTCTTGAAGTTTTTAGAGATTTTTAAGAAGATCCATATTCATATTTCATCTATGGAAGCTTTGGAGCAAATGCCAAGTTATGCCAAGTTTATGAAAGAAATTTTGTTCAAGAAGCAAAGGTTAAAGGAATTTGAAATGATGAATTTGACGTTGGAATATAGTGTAATTATACAAATAAAGTTATCACCTAAGCTTATGAACCCGGGAAGCTTCACCATTCCTTGTAACATTGGTACCTTGTACTCTACATGTATTTTATATGACTTGGGAGCAAGTATAAATTTAATGCCACTATCGGTGTTCAACAAGTTGGGACTAGGTGAAGTCAAACCAACCACCGTAATATCGTAATTGACAGATAGATCTCACTTATCTTTGAAAAATATTTAAAGATATGCTCGTCAAAGTTAACAAAGTTATATATCTAGTAGATTTTCTTGTTCTTGATATAGAAGAGAATAGTAGGTTCTGATCATTTTAGAAAGATCATTTTTAGCTATAGTAGGAATGATCATTAATATACAAAAATGAAAGCATACCATAAAAGTGTAAGACCAAGAAGTGACATTCAATATTTTCAAGGCCATGAGTGAAAGAGTTGTATGCCCTTAAAGCCAATCATGATGTGATCAGTGATTGTAAATTTGTAAAACTCTTGTAAATATTATGATTAATAAAATGAGTATTTTTTATGTCTAAATTTTTCTTTTATCATTTGCATATATATGTTTGATTTATGTATAATGATAAAACCCATGGAATGTATGCAATATATATTGTTATGATAAGTTTATATTGATGAGACAATATGTTAATAGTATCATTCTTAAATATTCCTAGTCGTGGAACTATAAAGTGAGACCTTTATAATACCGAAAAGACTAGTATACAATATCCTTGCTCTATGTGATATGTTACAGATATGTCCTAGAACCAATCGTGTCATATGGTTTAGGATCATTATTTCTTTGTATATACTCTTTGTAATTATTTGTAAAAATATTTACAATTAATAAAATGGCATTTTCAGTATCTTGTATTATGTTCAGTTGCTACTTATTTTATTTTCTTTATTGATGCGAGATATATCCCTGTATGTATTATGTGTTGAGATTGTATCTATAATGGGTTATAGATATAAGAACAGAATTTTTTATTTAAATACATTCAAAATTCGTTCCTGATTGAGGTGGTGTTATCAGGGATAATAACATCACATGATCAGCTTATTTTGTTATTACCAATAATTAGTATTCGATACTAATAGTTGGGTGCTGAGTCTTATGTCACAAGAGCATAAACATGAATATCACGTTTGAGAACTTGATACTGAACGTGACCAAACGTGATTAATCATATGGGTGAATATCTATAGTCAATGATTAATCACACAGTCGTACTAGTGTACCATTAGTCCTTAGACTTGAGACATCACAACTACAATCTGTACCGAGGCATATCGTTCACTTATGTATATTGCACTGGGTTAACCATGCTTGGTGGTAGAAGCTTGATGGCAATATATTCTTATTATATGAGAACAGATGATGGTCAAGATGGAATCTGCTGGTTCAGGTATTTGAGCTTGAGATCTTAGACAGAACTGTCATTTACGAAGATTAAATCTCTGGTTAGAGTACATGAATTCTAAAAAAAAGTTTTTGGATACGTGGATCCCATTTATGATTGAGGTTCTGATCTTATGATCGAGTTAGAGGTTTGACTATACCATGACCTGCACTCGATCGGGAATCGATAGTAGAGGAACCTTACTTCATGCAAGTACGATTATATAGGTTCATTTAAATTTCATTCTCTGTATTCTAGGGGTCATGATATCTTTTTAGAGATCACTTATGATAATTTAGAACTTCGGTTATAAGGAGTTATACCAAAGTGATACGAATGTGTTTGTATTTACTCATATCTAGTTCACGGTGGACCCAAGGGGTCACACATAATAACTAATAGTTGATGATGGGCAAAATAATATCATTAAGTTAGTTAATAATATTTTGTATTGATGAAAAATATATTACTCCGATAAGTTGATTGGTAGGCAATTTTATTCTTTATAATAAAGAATTCAGTTTTTCGACAATGACAAGCTAGCACTCGTTGGTTTGAAAAATGTGATGGTATTTATGAATACTTGAATGGAAATATTTTGATATATCAAGTAATATATAAAATTGTTTATATATTACATATTTGTTAAGTATTCATTTATTCATAAATAAAGTGTTTATTTATTAACTATTAAACAATAATGATTATTTGGTTTAAATGAATACTTGGATGGTACATGATACTATGGTAGTTTGCCAAATGTCATCATCATATGTATTTCTTACTTTTGATCTAATAGCCAAGATAATTCCATTTATTCTTAATTAGTGTAATTAATAATAAAGGGTGGAAAAGAAAAATGTTTTTATAATATATATATATATATAATTGTATTAATAATAATTTTATTTGGATAATTACAAAAGTTTTGGCCAATTACATGCATCCATATGGTTTATTCTCATTTGGCTTTTATATATATTGGATGCCAACTCATTCCCACCAAAATGGATTCTAATCCATTTGTAATAAAAAAATTTATTTTATGTCTATATTTGTATACGTGGGTGGATGAGAGAAATGGATTGGAGTTAAATCAATTTTGCTTTAATTATTATTATTTCATATACATATGGATACGAGGAATGAGATAGCATAAGTGATTGGTTTTCATTTTGCAAAGAAAACAAAACAAAACACAAATAGGAAGAAACCAAGAGGGAGCTCACGGGTTAGCAAGAATTTGCCTTAGAAAAATTGTTTTAAAAGGCTCACAAGGATAGAAAGGAAGGGAAAGAATAGGTAAAGGTTGCTCCACTTCTTTCTCATGCATCTTATGTGACGTTATACAGAGTAAAGGTGTCTGTCGGGCTTAACCCGGTGGTTTTGTGCCGGGTCAGGCTGGGTCAAAAAATATAAAAGGACAAAATCAACCCGAACTGATGGCTATAACAGGTCGATTCCATGATTCGTATTTGTTGGAACCAACCCAAAACTAGAAAGTGAACTGTAACGGGTTGGTCCGGGCCAATTCCAATTTAACCCGTCGGTTCACACAATGAATGGCGGGTTGCTGTCATTTTTTAAAAAAAAATTTATTTTATTCAGTAAGTTGAATAGGCCCGGACCCGAAACCAGTCCAGCCTGTGTGAATAGTTCACTTGGTTGATTCGAGCTTGATTTTTGACTGACTGGATCGGGTCGGTTCATGGGTTGACCCAACCCATTAGACACCTTTAATATAGAGATATATTAACTTTGGTTGCAAAAGGTTTACAAAAGGGTTTTGTAAATATAACAAGTCTTCAACAACTTACCATCACCTCTATCATCTTCTTACTAGTATGTGGAAACCTTTGAAGGCTTGGAGAAGAATTCAAGCTTGGAAGACAAAGCTTGGTTGGTTAAAAATTTCTTTAAACCCTAAATGAATACATGTTAAAATGTTTGGTGTGTTTTTATGCATAAAATGAAAATAAATTGTCTTATGAGTTTTCTTGCAAAACCATCTTTCAATGGGTTCATTTGAATTTCATTCTCTGTGTTCTAGAGGTTATGATATCTTACTAGAGATTACTCATGATCATTGAGAACTTTGATTATAAGGAGTTATACCAAAGTGATACGAATATGTTCGTATTTACTCATGTCTAGTTAACGGTGCACCTAGGGGGTCACACATAATAACTAGTAGTTGATAATGGGCAAAATAATATCATTAAGTTAGTTAATGATATATTGTATTGACGAAAAATATAATGCTCTGATAAATTGATTGGTAGGCAATTGTATTCATTATAGTAAAGAATTCAGTTTTTCGATAATGATGAGCTAGCATTCGTTGGTTAAAAAAATGTGATGGTATTTATGAAGACTTGAAAAGATATATCTTGATATATCAAGTAATAAATAAAATTATTTATTTATTAAATATTTTGCTAAGTATTCATTTATTGATAAATAAAATGTTTATTTGTTGAATATTGAATAGTAATGATTATTTGATTTAAATGAATACTTGGATGACACTTGGCACCACGGTAGTTTGTCAAATGTCATCATCATATGTGTTTCTTGCTTTTGATACAATGGCCAAGATATTTCTATTTATTCTTAATTAGTGTTATTGATAATAAATGGTGGAAAAGAAAAATATTTTTGTAATATATATATAATTATATTATTAATAATTTTATTTGGATAATTACAAAAGTTTTTGCTAATTGCATGCATCCATATAGTTTCTTCTCATTTGGTTTTTATATATATTAGATGCCAACTCATTCCCACCAAAATGGATTCTAATCCATTTGATTTAAAATTTTTTTAATATATACATGTGTATACGTGGGAGGCAAGAAGAGAAAGATTTCAAATCCTTTTTTGCTTTAATTATTTTAATAATTATTACTTGAGATACTTATTTTTATGTGTGTGGATTAGGAGAGGCATTCAATTGCTTCATTTTGTTAACAAAAGGAAAACAAAACACAAAGAAAGAAAAGGAGAAGAAACCTATGGGTAGCAAGGTTCCAAGTCTTAGAAAAAAAATTTCCAAAGGCAAGAGAAGAAAGAAAGGAGTAGAAGAGATAAAGCAAAGGTTGCTCATGGTTGCTAATCCTTTCTATACAAGCTAGGTGTGTATATATATAGATATATCAACCTTGGTTGAAAAGGTTTACCAAAGGGTTTTGTAAACATAACAAGTCTTTAGCACCTCACCATCACCTCCATCATCTTCCTACTAGTGTGTGGACACCTTGGAGGCTTGGGGGAGACTTCAAGCTTGGAGGACAAAGCTTGGTTGGGTAAAATTTTCTTTAAACCCTAAATGAATATATGCTAAAATGTTTGGTGTGTTTATATACATAAAATGAAAATAAACGGTCCTATGAGTTTTCTTACAAAACCATTTTTTTAATTGGTATCAAAGCCATGTTTATTTTCTGTTTTATGCATATGTTGCTTTGGTTTGGTGTTGGCTGAAGCATGATGTTGATATATGTTGGTTTTGGTGGCTTAGTGGATAATATGTGCATATATGTTACTAATTGGTTATTGACATGTTTGGATGAATTTTTGATATATTGAGAAGTTTTGGCATGTATTTAGACATGTTATGGAGTGGTTTTTGTGATGGTTTTGTGTTGAAAACAAAGAAAATTGAGAAACAAAGTGAAACATTTTCAAGTGTAGAGGACAAAATGGCCTCTGACCATTTTGCTGCAGGTGCATGCAAGCCACGCGCATGCCAAGCTGCTAGTGGGCAGGCGTGTGGCCATTTTGCTGTAGGCACGTGCAAGCCATGAGCATGCCAAACTACTAGTGGGCAGGCATGTGAGGTAGCTACTAGTGGGTAGGCATGTGAGGTACACGTCACCCATGTCCTGCCCACCGTGCATGCGCACCAAGCCCCCCTGGCCATAAACCCTAATTTTTCCAAAAAAATCTTGTTTTCTATTTTTTTGCACCCGACGTGCTTCCAATTCAAGTTTTAAGTGATGGGGATCATTAATTCTTGAATTATAAGCATTTTTATAAAAACAACACATCAACCAAACCCAGTCTCTATGAGGGGCATTTTTTTAATTTGTCATATAGGGACCAAAATACAAATTTTTTAAGTTGTTTAAAAATTTTCAAAAATAATATTAATTGTTAATATTATTACTTAAGCCACTAATCCCACTCAATTACTAATAAGATTAGTGTTTTTCTATTATTAAAAATTTTAATTATTGAATTAAAAATTTAATATGGAATTGTTCCATACGAACAGAAAATGTGTCTTAATTACTCGGGATTGAATTATTAATTGAATATTGATTCTAATTAATTTTTTAAATTAATCTAGAATTAATAGAATTCTAGTGGGAGTAATTAAAAATACTATATCAACGTAATTAATAATAAATTAATTATTAATTTATTCAGTTGATATGATCAAATGGTAATGGACTAAGATTTAAAATAAATATCATTTTTCAAAAATGATATAAATTTTAAATCCCAACATTGTATAATAAAATGAGACCTGAATAAAATCCTTCCTTGATAAAATATTAGGCTTAAACCTTCTAATACAGTCAATAGGTTATTGGTATTTCTGATGGGGTAACCCAATATCTGTTAGGTGAGGGTCCCATGAAGTGTCGTAGTCTAATTAACTTGTTTCTTAGTAGGATGCATTAGGCTTCCAATATCTATCAGATGAGAGATCTGATTGCTACATATTTAAGAAAGGGCATTCATTGGGTCTAGCCTAACTAGGTTCAATAATCAATAATTGTCAGGTGAGGTGTAAGAATCTAGAGGTTAATTGATTATACCTTGTAAAGAGTTCGCGTATGAGGCGATATGAGCTATCTACTACCTTATTCGCGATGAGACTGAGTCTAGGAGTTCCCCCTGATACACATCTTATAAAGATGATTAATTTGATAGGGCAATTGTTTGCCTTAGGGTTCTCTATAGATGCAGGACTACAGACGGATTTGATCCCGCAATCTCTTCCTCAAAGTTTTGACTCCTTTGTTACCAATTATAATATGAACAAATTGGAGTTCACTCTTACTAAATTGGGTAATGAGATTATCTCATTCCATAAGAGAACATCCAAAGGGAAGGGAAAAGAGATTGTTCTTGCCACTGTTTCTTCTAGTAAGAAATCGAAGAAGAAGGGTAAGAAATCCTCTAGACTTAAACCCAAAGAAGAAGTCTCTAAGAAAAGAGAAAGGTAAATCAAAGGGCAAACACCTATCTAAGGTGTCTCGAGCCACAAGAAGCTCAAAAAACGCTAGAAGAGATGCATAAGGGAACCTGTGAAAATCACAGCGACAGTAGAAATCTAGTACATCAAGTACTGAGGCAAGGATACTTTTAATCGACAATGAAGTAAGATGTTTAGGACTTGGTTCAGAGATGTCATGCTTGTCAAATTTATGCCAATATCCCACGACAACCCCCCAAGAACCTGACCATTATATTAAGTTCGTGGCCCTTTGCTTAATGGGGGCTCGACTTGATAGGCCCATTCCTTACCATCAGAGCTCAGGCTAAATACGCTATTGTGGCCATTGATTACTTCAATAACTGGGTAGAAGCCGAGCCCTTATCCAAAATTACAGAGGAGAACACAATAGCTTTAATCCGAAAGCATTTTCTCTATAGGCATGGCATCCCTAGTATATTGATCGTTGATAACGGAAAGCAATTCAACAACAGGGGATTAGAGGATTTCTATAATAATTGGAACATAGATTTGAGACTTGCTTCCCTAGATAACCCTAAAGCAAACAAACAAGTAGATGCCACCAACAAAATCATCAAGAAACTATTAAAGAAAAAATTAGGAGAGTGGAAAGGGGCCTGGACAGAGGAACTTCCAGAGGTCTTATAGGCATATAAGATAATAGCCAAGGTCGCTACTAGGGAGACTCCTTACTTTCTGGCTTATGGGTTCAAAGCCGTGATCTATGCTGAAATGGACATCCTGACTTTTTGCACCCTCCACTTTGATGATGAAGAAAATCAACAAGTTATGCGTTTTGAGCAAGACTTACAGGAGGAGTAGAGGGACCGAACCTTGATAAGGATGGCTGCCCTTCAGAAGAAAATATCACGAGCTTAAAGTAAAGGGATCAAGCTTAGATCCTTTCGAGAAGGAGATCTGGTACTCAAGAGAGTTACCCTCAATACGCGAGTAGCGACTGAAGGGTCCCTAGGCACTAATTAGAAAGGTTTCTATCGGATAGTTTGGGCAGTCTGAATAGTAATATACAAGTTAGCCAGACATAATGATAGTGTCTTGAACAAAGATTAGAATGCAAAAATACTGAGAAAATACTATCCCTGAGGATGGCCTCTTTTTCATAACATATTACTTGTAACACAATGTCATTCCATGATCTCCCTCTGTTTATAATAATAAAAAATGGCATTTTGATATATGACATCTCCCCAAGTCTTTACATCGGTTGTATCATTATTCTCCTAGTGGCTCGATTTTTTTGGGTACTAGACAAGCTTTCTCTTAATTCTTCGATTGGCTTCTTAGTCCTAAAATTCCCAGACATTAATCGAATTTTCTCCTAGTACCTTGATTTTTTCGGGCACTAGTAGAGTTTTCTCCTAGTGTCTTGATTGACTTTTTAACCCTAAAATCCCCTGGCACTAATCGAGCTTTCTTTTAGTGTCTCGATTTGCTTGGGTACTAGTCGAACTTTTTCTTAGCGTCTCGATTGACTTTTTAGTCCTAAAATCCCCTAGCACTAGTTGAGCTTTCTTCTAATGCTTTGGTTTTTTAGGCACTAGTTGAGCTTTCTCCTAGTGCCTTGATTGGCTTCTTAGTCTTAAATTCTTGGGCACAAGTTGAGCTTTCTCCTAATACTTTGGTTGACTTCTTAGTCCTAAAATCCCCAAGTGCTAGTCGAACTTTCTCCTAGTGCCTCGGTTGGCTTCTTAGCTTTAAAATTCTCGGTCATTAGTCAAACTTTCTCCTAGTGCCTCAGTTTTCTCGGGCACTAATCGAGCTTTCTCCTAGTACGTTGATTGGCTTCTTAGTCCTAAAATTTTTAGGCACTAGTCGAGCTTTCTCCTAGTATCTTGATTAGCTTCTTAGCCTTAAAATTCTTGGGCACAAGTCGAGCTTTCTCCTAGTGCCTCGGTTGGCTTCTTAGCCCTAAAATTCTCGAGCACTAGTCGAGCTTTTTTTTAGTGCCTCTATTTTTTTGAGTATTAGTCGAGCTTTCTCTTAGTGTCTCAGTTGGCTTTTTAACTCTAAAATCCCCTAGCCTCGGTTGACTTCTTAGCACTAAAATTCTCTGGCACAAGACGAGCTTTTTGCTAGTACTTCGATTTTCTCGGGCACCAATCGAGTTTTCTCTTAGTGTCTCGATTGGCTTTTTAACTCTAAAATTCCCTGAAACTTGTCATGCTTTCTTCTAGTGCTTCGATTGATTTTTTAGCCTTAAAATCTCTGGACACTAGTTGAGCTTTCTCTTAGTGCCTCGATTTTCTCGGACACTAGTCAAGCTTTCTCCTAGTGTCTCGATTGACTTTTTAGCCTAAAATCTTCAGACACTAGTCGAGCTTTCTTGTAATACCTCGATTGGCTTCTTAGCCCCAAAATTTTCAGGCACTAGTCGAGCCTTCTCCTAAGAAGTTTCTGGTGAAGACCTTACCCCCGAATCTATTGAAGTTAAAGTACCTAACACCCGATAACTTGCTTAGCTAACTGGTTTACATTCAGAGAACGGTCAGGTATCGAAAGTAGTGAAAATTTAAAATCTGAAGGAAAGAGCATGGAGAAAATTTTTTGCCTTTCATTAATGATAAATGAACAAACACTTTAGTTTACACTGATTGAATAAAAAACAATGATTCTATTGTACAGGCAAGGCCTTCAAAGGGGCCGTTGACAAATAATAGAGTATATAAAAATACAGATATACAAGTGTATCTTAAGTATAATTATCTATGTATACATCAAGGATCCTTGAGAAGGAGATCTTCTTCCTCGCCTTCCTCGTTAGAGGATACCTCGACTGAGGTCACTTCAACATGGGAGGTGTGGCAGGCTCTCTCATCATTTATCCCTGGAACCTAGGAGTTCTATTCCTCAAAACCCACAATACCTATCTCAAAGGTTCTATCTATTGTAGAAGCATCAGGATGGTCTTCGGTACTAGGCCTTTCTTTATTGACAGTCTCGACAATGGCTCGGGAAGTAGTCTTAGGAGGGATATCTTCTGTTGATGACTGAGAGGTCTCCGAAACTTCGCGATCCAATCGGTCATATAACCAATGAAGGTTCATTTTAGGATATTTCTAAAGGAAGAGTCGGTTGGTCAAGTCTACACCGTCATTGACCCCCTGGTTATAGCGGGACTCTAGTTGGGCTGACATCTCCTTCATTTCTTTCTTCAAGTCCTCCAGGGATCTTTGTGTTAGTGTATGCCCTAGAAACCATTCGTGTTATCGATTTCAGGGCTAATGATCTTATATAACATTTTAATTAGTCATAAAAGAATTGTTCTTTATTCACATACATTAGCTGTTTTCTTTATATTGGCATGCTCATATATAAAAAATGTATGAAAATAGTCCAGATATTTTAATTTACTGGTTAAATGAAATTATCAAATTGTTCCTTACATACGTGATATAGATTGGACAACTATATCATATAGTAAGCATACTAGTTGCCTCCGAATGATATCATGTGATGATATATGTAGGTTGACAATATGGGTATTGTCAGAAGCGCATTAGTATGGATTTATAGTTGGTGAACTATTTA
>JAVXUL010035462.1:0-11241 GCA_035590515.1 Trichilia minutiflora
GAGAAAAATAAAAAATCTCATTTTCCTTGCCAAAATAATTCAAAAAGAAAATATTTATATTTTTCTTTTTTTCCATTTAATTTAATTTGTATTTATCTTATAAATATATTAAATAAATATAAAAGATATGATACAAACCCTCTCATCTTTGTAGGATGCAACCAAGCTATTTGGACCAATTAAAATAAAACATAAAATCAAATATATAAACAAATTATATAATGACATGTGTTTCATTTTAAACTATTAAAATAAAATAATTTTTATTTGAGTAGTTAACACTTAAATACATTATTTAATGGCCAAATTAATTAATAAATTAATTAATATAATGGATTAAATAAAATCCATAATTATGGTATAATTACCATAATGCCCTTGATCATATTTACACATAAGGATAAAATGGTCTTTTTCCTCTAAATTAAATACTTTAATTTAAATTTTATTATTTTATATTAAAATCATATTTTAATATATTTTATAATTAAAATTATTAAATTTGAATATGTAATTTATAATAAATTACATATATATATCATAGTAGGGGCAAAATGATCATTTTATACTAAATAAAACTATTTTATTTAATTTTTATTATTTTACCTTAAAAATATATTTTAACATATTTGGTAATTATTATTATCAATTTTGGCAAGTTATTTACATTAAATAACATTATGATATCAGCATATCATCTCTTTAACACTTTAAAGAGTTGTTAATACGTATAACTATTATACGTATCTGTTTCAACCTTTTTATATATTATCATGAGAGTGCTAGCCCTCTCTCGATAATATTTTATCTCTCTCTTATGTGAAGAAGCTTTAGAGGATCTCGGTAGATCATGAAGGTTCATTGTGACTCAACCGTGAACTAATGCCGAATATTTCAACTTTGAATATTTTGGTTGCTCATCGACTATAGTTAGTATTTAGCAATACGCTATAGTCCCTAACCCACGATGAAGAAGTATCTTTATCAAACCTTTCATCGATTGCACATAATGTGTGAGTGATATCCTTTTATTCTCATATTCTGATCGAGATAGGGGTTCATGGACTGTTAAAATCCTAATCTCAATACTACTTTGAATTGTCGATCATATGTCAACATTATGCGATGGACATCGACTTAAAATCAAGATATCATATCGATATTCGATTAGGAACTCAACTTAAACTGAGACAACGGTGATTCTCAGTCCGATATATCAAGCCAACGGATCACCTCTTGACTATCAATCGAACACCTATATGAACAAAGTATACCCAAACTGGCTTCTTGTACAAGACATGATTAGTCCTGCACATATACACCGTATGAAATACACCCATCCATACAGAGTTTGATTCCAGACGTCTCAGGTCAAAAGATTACGTGGTATACTATTACAATCTATCGATGAATCATTAATTACATGCATACCATGTGATTCATCAATATTCGATCCTGTTCGATAAATAGTTTACCAACTATAAATTCACACTAATGCCCTTATGACAATACTCATATTGTTAGCCTATATATATTGTCATATAATATCATTAGACGACAACTAGTGTGCCTACTATGTGATAAAGTTGCCCAATCAACACCACGCACGTATGGAATGCTTTGATAATTTATTTAATAATTAAATAAAATTATCTGGATAATTTACATACATTCTTTATTCATTGCATGAAAAATAAAGGAAGCAGTAAGCCAACGGATCCCCTCTTGACTGTCAATCAAACACCTATATAAACAAAGTATACCCAAAGTGACTTCTTGTACAAGGCATGATTAGTCCTGCACATATACAACATATGAAAAACACCCATCCATACAGAGTTTGATTCCAGACATCTCAGGTCAAAGGATTATGTTGTATACTATTATAATCTATCAATGAATCATGGACTATATGTATACCATATGATTCATCGATATTCGATCCTATTTGATAAATAGTTCACCAACTAAAAATCTACACTAATACCCTTATGATAATACTCATATTATCAGTCTACATATATTATCATATAATATCATTAGACGATAATTAGTGTGCCTACTATATGATAAAGTTGCCTAATCAACACCAAATACGTAGGGAATGCTTTGATAATGTATTTAATAATTAAATAAAATTATCCAGATAATTTACATACATTCTTTATTCATTACATAAAAAATAAAGAACGCGTCTAATGTATGTAAATAAAGAACTATTTCTTTTAGTAATAAATAAAAAGTTTATATAAGATAACTAGCCTTGAAACCAATAACACGAATGGTTTTTAAGGTATTCACTAACATTATCTTCATATTAAAAATTAAAATTTTATTTACTTTTAATAACTTTCTCTCTTGGATTAAAATAGGCCTAATTTTTATCAAATTAAGTTTAAAAACTATTTTACCCTTGGTAAGTAATTTCAAAGTTAATAAAATAAATGTTAGGGTTGTAACAGTAAAATCTTGAAATCATAAAAGGTAATGGGGGCATTGACTCAAGCATGAGAGATATATCGTGAATTCTCTCTAACTAAATATAAAAAGATAAGAATAATGTTAAGGGTTATCCCTCTTTCTACAAATTTTAAAAATGAGGTAAAATCGATATATATTTTTTTATTTCTTGTATATTTTTAAAATTTAAGTCCTTAAATCTAAATTCTGGTCTATATATTAATTCAGTAAGACAAAAAATCTTAGGGTACTAAATTTGGTTTCAATTAGAATTATTTTGAGCCTTGAATCAGATCTAAGAACATCAGTCATTTCAATCAAATCGAGAATTGATCAAATCGAGATTCAGTTTGGTTAGATAAGGTTATTATGTGAACCATGTTTAGACTATGCCTTTTTCTTATTTTAGCAAATAAATTTATGATATTGGTAGTATTAAGTAATCTACTAAACATGTTACACCTTAACCTTAAAAATCGACTATATGACAATGTAATACCCCATATGTTAGTTTAAGGACATTTTATCATTTTATCCATGAGGGGCATTTTTGTTTTCTTCAAAAATATGTGCCTAAGTGTTAATTATCATATTATTTATTTTATATAAGTATATAGTAACTGATTTATAAGGTACAAGCATAAATATATGATTGGGGAGTTAATAAAGGCGTGAAGTGAATAAAAATGGACTAGGAGTATTTTGGTAATTTAGGCATGATTGCTATAACAGTATCAAAATTTGCACCAGTGACTACCATATGAAAGCTTGTAACATCTAGATGATCATGCCACACACGGTGCCCGAATTGGATAAGTATTAAGAGAGTTATGATATTTTTTAACTAAATGAGTAACATCGTGACCCGATTTTTAAAGCAGCACCCCTGTAACTGATTTATTTTTTGGATGTTTTGAGATCGGTAGGATGACCATAATGTATAGATTCCAACACTGTAAACAGCACTTAATTTGGATAAAGAATAATGAAGTATGATATTTTTATAAAAAATCAGATGAAAAATAGTCGAAAACAAATGGAAATAAAAACTGATAATGTGAAAGACTTTCAAAGAAGGGGCTAAACATTTCGGTAATGAATTTGGGATGAAAAACAAAGCCCGTTATGGAGACATATAACAAAACAGAGGTCAAAATATGAAACAGAAGGAGAAATGATCGTTTTGCCCCGAAGAGTAATTTATCTTGAAATGATAATTTTACCCTTGATGACTATAAATAGGTCATGAGGGTTTATTTTGCAAGAGAATTCATTTGGCAAGGGAGAAAAGGAAGGAAAGAGGAGGAATGAGAGAGAAAGCAGAGAGAGTGTGTGTATTTTGGCTATAACTTTGCATACACACATCGGATTGATGCACCTCTTGTCCATTGGACTTGTGTCGACAAGAGGAATCAGATGTTGATCATATAATCCCGAAAAAGTCGCAGAAACAATTTTGGAGCCCACTGTAGCTTGGATAAAATTTTGATTTTCTTCGCGATTTGACATCAAAAATCGAGAATTTTATCTCATAAAGGCCAGATAAATTCCTGGTGAGTAGTTCTCACTATGAAACCTATATTTTTCATGAATTTAAGAGAGAGATATGGATTGGTTTATGAGTTGATTGATTTTGATTGTTTAGCTTGAAATGATTGTTATGATTGGTAACATCGCATTTATTCCTAGTGTTATGTTATTGGATGATTGTAATGTTGGGTGTATTAGCCTTAAAAATTAGAAAAAAATTGATTAAAAGCACTTGACATACCAAGTGTTCGATGAAATGTCTAAGTGACTATAGGTGTTGATTTATTATGAATGTGATGATTAAGAATGTTGCCAAAAAAAGTGCAATACGTGATGAGATGAATGAATAGTGAAATTTTATTATGAGTTGTATACAATTGTGTAAAATGTAGGAAGACATGGTGATTGCATACCAAGTGTTTGATAAAATGACTAAATGATGTGTTGATTGCTATATTAGTAATGAATGTCTAGAGATGTTTTATCGCATGAGTTCTGAGGTCCACAGACCACTGTTTCGGATATAGTATGAATGATCGAGGCCAATAAGGCCATTATGATTTTTGACATATAAAGTTGGATTTATACTATTATGAAATACAATGGTGATGTCGGTTTGATTATGCTGATGATGACTTTTGTGAGTATACCTGAAAAGCTAATATTTTAATTATTGATATCGATTTTGAGCTTGTGCATTGATATGATATTGATATATATCTTAACTTGATGGCCTTGTAAGCCAATGCATGTGATTTCAGCTTTGTGTGTCGATAGCCTTGATTTAGTTTTGTGTGCCAATGGATTTACCCTATAGAATCGAATTTATGTTAATCATAAATGACATAGGTGTATGTGGAAAATGAGTACAGTGATGATAGCGATTGTAGGACTAATTTTAGGGCCATAAGTTTCATCTTAAACATTTTTTTTGTAGTATGCTTAGTATCAAATAGATATGCCCTTATCTTTTTTTCACTCCCTTAAGTTATTGACTCTATAGTTTTTTTTTAAAAACTTATATTTTGTTGCATTAGGGCATTATTATTGGTTTCTAATAGCCTAAAACATGCATAATTGAAGTTTTCTTTCCTAAGAAACTAAGCTTAAATCCATTCTTTCAAAGGAGAAAGAAAGGGTACAAAAAGAGAGCTCAAAGTGCATACCTTCCTAACCATTTGATTTGATGAAGACTAAGCTCACAAGTGTGAGCTCTCTACACTTGAAACCCTCTCTACGACCTCTCCCATGGATGCCAACATAAAGGAGGAAGAAGGAGACCCAAATAGAGTTATTTTCCACTCATTTTTTATTTTATTTAATTGAATATTTATCTAATAAAAAGAATTAAATAATGGTGAGTGTATGTGATATAATCAAGCCTATGTTACATAGATGAGCTCAAGTCAAACTTGAATATTATCCCTTTGACCAAGATTAATTAATTAATTTAATTAATAAATATATATAACATTTATATATATTAATATTAATATGCGAAGTGTCATAAACTTATCCACATAAATTCTAACATTTGTCAAATTCTTCAACCATTAAAGAATTTGATAATTAGACATATTAATATATATTTGAATTTCTATAAATCCAAAATTATAATATGCACCCGCTGGGTGTAGCCTGGTGGTTCCATCCTGGGGGGCATTCGTGCTGGTCCTAGGTTTGAACCTCTGGGAGTGCACCTAGGTGCAAGAGCTTGGTGCAGCCCCGATTTTATCTGGCTATTTGGTACTGCCTGCCAGGGGGTCGAGTTGGGCGCCTGTTTGGTTAAGGGCCTGGGCCCTGTCCTGGTGACGCTGCTCAAGGGCAGTCGAGGGCCTAGGTCCCCCTCGCGGAGTTTTCCGGAGTATTGGCTGACGGTCGAAGTTTTTGGGTTTTCAAAAAAAAAAATTATAGTACATTTATCATAATACCCTTGGTCAATATTTTACATAGGGGTAAAATGATAATTTTTTTAAATTAAACACTTTAATTTAGAATTTATCATTTTCTATTAAAATCATATTTTAATATGTTTGATAATCACAATTATTAAATTTGAATATGTAATTTACAATAAATTACATATTTGTATCACATAGGGGTAAAATAGTTATTTTGCACTAAATTAATAATTTAACCTAGTTTTCATCATTTTACCTTAGAATTACATTCTAACATGTTTGATAATCAATATTATCATTTTGGGTCATGTAATTTACACTAAATTACTATGTGATATCAATATATCACTTCTTTAATACTTTAAAGAATAATAAATATATATACCGATTATACATATTTATTTCAGTATTTTAAGTTATCATTGTTAGTGTGTATGCCTTAAAAACCATTCATGTTATTGATTTTAGGGTTTATGATCTTGTATAACCTTTATATTTATTTATAAAAGAAGTAGTTCTTTATTTTTCATACAATGAATGAAGAATGTATATAAATTGTCCGGATAATTTTATTTAATTGTTAAATAAATTATCAAATTGTTCTCTACGTACGTGTTGTTGATTGGGCAACTATATCACATAATAGGCATACTAGATGCCGTCTAATGATATTATATGATAATATATTCAGGCTGACAATATGTGTATTGTCATAAGGGCATTAGTGTGGATTTATAGTTGGTGAACTATTTATCGAGTAGGACCAAATATCAATAAATCACATGGTATGCATTTAGTCAATGATTTATCGATAAATTGTAATAGTGTGCAACATAATCCTTTGACTTGAGATGTTTAGAATCGGACTTTGTATGGATGGGTATATTTCATATGGTATATACGTGCAGGGCTAATAATGCCTTGTACGAGAAATCGGTTTGTGTATACTTTGTTTATATAGGTGTTCGATTGACAGTCAAGATAGGATCCTTTGGCTCGACACATTAGACTGAGAATTCTCATTGCCTCAATCCAAATCGAGTTCCTAATCGAATGTCGATATGATGTCTTGATTATCAGTCTGTGGCCACATCATAATATTGACATATAATCGATGATTCGAATGAGAATCGAGATTAGGGTTTTGATAGTCCATAAACCCCCATCTTGATCAGGATACGACAACGGAAGGATATTACTCACACATTTGTGCAATCGATGAAAGGTTTGATTAAGATACTTCTTCATCATAAATTAGGGACTATGACGCATTGCTAGATACTAACCATAGTCAATGAGCAACTGGAATATTCAGAGCTGAAATGTTTGGCATCAGTTCACGGTTGAGTCACGATGAACTTTTATGGTCTACCAAGATCCTCTAATGCTTCTTTACTTAAGAGAGAGATTAAAATATTATCAAGAGAGGGTTAGTACCCTCATTATAATATTGAAAAGACCAAAACTAATACGTATAACGGTTATACATATTAAATACTCTTTAATGTGTTAAAGAAATGATATTTTGATATCATAATGTTATTTAATGTAAATAACTTGCCAAAATTGATAATAGTGATTATCAAATGTGTTAAAATATAATTTTAAGGCAAAATGGTGAAAATTAAATGAAATAGTTTTATTTAGTGCAAAATAACCATTTTGCCCCTAATGTGATACGTGTGTGTAATTTATTGTAAATTATATATTTAAATTTGATAATTTTGATTATCAAACATATTGAAATATGATTTTCATATAAAATAACAAAATCTAAATTAAAGTGTTTAATTTAGATGAAAATAACCATTTTACCCTTATATATAAATGTGACCAAGAACATTATGATAATTGTACCATAATTATGAATTTTATTTAATCCATTATCTTAATTAATTTAACCATTAAATCAAGTATTTAAGTGTTAAATACTCAAATAAAAATAGATGAATATTAATGATTAATATTTCAACACTTATTATTTTATTATTGGATAATAATTTGATTTTGTGTTTTAATTCCATTGGTCCAAATGTATGATTGCATACATTAAATATAAGAGGATTTGTATCACATCTTTTCCATTTATTTAATATATTTATACGATAAATACAAATTATAATAAATAAAAATATAAATATTTTATTTTTGAATTATTTTGACAAGAAAATTAGTTAATTTCCATTTCTCTCTCTCATAAAATTCGACCAAACTTGGGAAAGAAGAAGAGGATGGTGTAAAGTGAAGAGGAGCTAGATTTCTTACTCTTAGCTTCATCAAAAATTCATCCTTACAAAGAGAGCATCAAAAACCCTAAGGTTTGTCATATTGATTCCTCTTGGTTTCCATCTTTTGTAGCCTAGGGTTTTGAATGAAAAACTTACATTTCAAGCATGATTTAAGCCATAGAACCTTCAATATATATACATATACATTATAATTGATTTGGTCTTTTTTATTTATAATGCATAGAAATTAGTATGATGTATTCTATTCTTTTTGGAACTTTTTAAAATATTTGGGTGGGATGTTCTGAAATGGTCAGTTGGCTTACATTATCCTCTTTTGGAACGTATCCCCTGTTGGCTTACATTACGCCATGGTCTGTTATGTTTTGATTAACTATGTCTGATTGATTGTGTAGTTTTCGTTGTTTTGAGTTCATATTTTTGCTTATGGTTACGGTGCTTTGTTTCATTTTTGATTAAAGTAGTTGATTTGATTCCAAACTTTGCAAGAATTCGAGGGGCTATGAAATGGGAAAGCAATTGGGTTCTAAATTTACACAATTATCACCTGTCTAGTACGATCTCAAAAGGTAAATTCGATGCCTGATTACCAAATTGGCACTGAAAGTTCTTGTTTTCGTTATGAACAATTTTTGTTGTTAGTATTATTGGCTAAATCATATTTACTATTGAGTTATAAACTAAGTTTTAAGATAAATTAAGTGGAGAATATCAGTTTTAAGGTTCTTAAGCTTTAACTCAAGCGGTTAATAGGTGGTATTAGATCTTTGCTAGATCTTAGGTATGAATCAAAAGAACATGATTATTAATGGGTGGTATTAGATTTTAGGGGATACCTATCAATAACATCACTTTTTATTAATTGATAATTGATTCTTTATTATCTATTTTCCATCAAAATAATTCTTTTAAAAAATTTGATCCTCATAATTTATTATTTTTGTTTATTAAATTTAACAAATATATTAATATGATAATATATCTATGTTATTTATCATACAAATATCATAGAATAACATATATATATATAAATAATGAGTCCTATTATTATACAATAACTCTACACTATGTGAAGAGTGGACGCGGGAAGGTTTCAATTATTAAATTTAGTTGAAATTCGATCAATTATTAATTACAATATATTACATCATCATAGCCATACGTAAAAATGATGTTCATACTCTGTCGATATACAATACTATTGTTTCAAAAGTTGTCATGCATTTCAATAGACATCTGTTATCAAAAATTCAATTAGGTGTATGTTGTCAAAAAGTCAATTGGGTGTATAAAGTTTTCTAGATTCTATACTTATAATTATTTTTCAATCTCTATATTTTCTTCCAGCTCCCTCTTATTGCCTACAAAGTTCTCCTGGGGCTTCAGCTAGCAGGATTTTCTTAAACAATCTATTTATCCCTAAGTTATGAATATTTAAAAGGGATTAAAGAAAGAACATTGTTAAGTTATAGAAGAGAAAAAAGAGAGAAAACCATTTATAATATACACTAATCTCAACCATTAAAATAATTATGTGTTTAAAATTATTTTTCTAAGCAACTATCGCCCTAATATTAGCAAATTTGAAAACATATGTGTATGTGTCATACTGTCACCTCAACAATGACTACTTCATCAAATAACTTTTCTTGCTTGGCTTGCCAGGCAACTTTGAATAATATTTACTGTAAATTAAATTTTAAAATAGTAATATTTACAAACTTATGTGGTGTAGTTATATTATTATTATTACATTTTTTATTTAAAAGAATTTTTTTTTTTAAATCTTCTTTTAATTATTTTTATTTTAATAAAAACATATTATAAAAAAAAACTTAAATTGTAGTTTGTGTCCCTAAATGTGGTATCTTAATGATTATATAATTTGTGTTTGGGTTACTATATAAATTTAAATTAAAAGGTGGGAGTAGAATATAATTATAAGAAAAAAATTCTTATACCTAGCAAACAAAAGTTAAGAAAAAAAAATTATAATTCTATCATATGAATTTGTGTGAAAATTTTATATATTTAATATTGTTGTTTATTTATAATACTATATATAACATTTAAATATAAATTTTGTTTCCTAATTATTATAGAGGAAGTGTTATTCCCCCAGGGGTGGCTTGGTGGTGGGACTTGGGCTTGGGACCTCAAGGTCCCAAGTTCGATTCCCCCCATGGCACCTTTGTTGAAGCGCCTAAGGGGTCAGGCCCCGGTTTTCTCCAGTCGTTTGGTACCGCCGGTCAGGGTAATTGCCAGTCAGGGTACCACGGGCGCTTTCGGCTTAGGCCTGGACCCCGTCCCCGGGCGCTTTCGGCTTAGGCCTGGGCCCCGTCCCCGTGACGCTGCTTAAGGGTAGTCGAGAGCCTGGGTCCCCGTGACAAATCCCGAGGTGTTGGCTGACGGTTGGAGTTTCCAGGTTTCAAAAAAAAAAAAAAATAGAGGAAGTGTTACTCGTTCATAATATTTTAATATTATAATATTACAATCTATTAATACAACAATTTTTCAGCAATTTATAAAAAAAACAATAGTAATAATATTTAAAAAAAATTAGTTAAAACTATTCTTTTATCTAGAATTTTTTTTTGACGTAATGTCCTAATTTAAAAATATCACAACATTAATAATATAAATATTAGTAATTAATCAACATAAAAACTTACTTGCATGGGTACACTAAGTTGACCTCAATCAATTGACACCAATTTCATTATCTAATTGGTTAATTAGCTAAATAATTATAATCGATTGACATCAAATATTAGGCACAAATAAGGCACTATTATTTACTAATACTACCCACTCATTCCATACACACCGGTTCTATTGATTTAGAACAAATTTACAAAATGAAAATATAATAAAATGATAAACAAATTACAAAATAGTTTGTAGAAAATGAAAACAGAGGAAACAGACGTCACTTGCTTAACTGCTCTGTTCTATGATCTCGGAGAGCAGAAACTGCGGGATAAAGCCATTAACCTTGATCCTTATATTGACAGAGTGCAAGTAAGACCTCTTATTTCTTTTTCTATTTACTTCCTGTATAATTTGAGGCTGTGTAGGAGACTGATTTATCAATTACATTT
>JAVXUL010035473.1:0-11241 GCA_035590515.1 Trichilia minutiflora
TAAGACTGATTCTTTATTATTTAGTTTTTTACTAACTACTAATTATGAACATGTATTTACTAAATTAAAATTTTAGATGGTCCATTTATTTTACCAACATTGTAACGTATTAAATGATTATGATATATTTAGGTAATTCTTTTTCCTCATGTGAAAGGAAATTCTTTTCCCAAGAACATGACTTGTATTTTTGACATTTCCAAACGGCAAGTTTTTCCATCATTCAATTTCTTAGGTATGGTTATTGGTCGACTATTAGCAATTGCCTGTGTCCTTCTCTTTTTTCTCATTTAAAGATTTCTATTCAAATCCAATTCCAATCCACAAAATTACTTGAAATCGACTCCTAACTAGAAAACCACAATAACTTTAAGAAGGTTGGATATGAATTAAAAATTTTGAACATTTGAATGAGTGACGCACTAATTAAATAGGATCTTTACTAAATTAATTTTCTAAGTATTTGATTTGTCATAGGGAGAATTAAAGAGTAGCAAGAAATGGGAAGGGATTGAAAGTATAGTTTCATGTCTAATTCATTCATTAATCTATCATAACATTAGTTCATTCCATCCAATTAACTCTATAGAATTTAGTTATATTAGATTAGATTTAATTAAGCTTAGGGACTATCATTTTGAAACCATAATTATTGTAATTATTGCTAAACATTTTTTGTAACTTTGCTTAGAAAATAAGTGAAGTCAACAATCCAATTACAGCCACCCTTTTTTAGCTTTCCACCTGGATTTGAATCTTAAGAACAAGTGTGTGTGTTAATAATGTTTGGTTCTAATTTTATGTTACGAATTTAACAGATAAAGAAAATGTTCCAAGGAATAAGAGTAGTAGGTTTGTTATATGCTTCACAACCACCCGGCAGTCGTTGGCAGCGAGCGAGCGTGCCAGCGCGTGGCCCATTCCTCCCGGAGAACATACTGTGATTAAGGCCACTGGTTTTTGATCTTGGGATTCCATGGAACTGGGTTACTTGCTTCTGCTTTGGACAGAACTGTAACACTCTCTTTCTCGGGAAAGTGACGGAGTTTCTAAACTCTACAACTGTTTGGCGACAGCTATCAAGTCATAAATACCAATGTTTAGATGTAATATCTAGAGGAGGGCCACAGTGCCGTGATATAGACATTACAACTCTATGCTACAGTTACAATTCTTTAATTTTTTCATTGCCATCGTGAACTTATTTGTTCTAATTATCAACTATTTATGTTGCAATTTATAATTTATTAGTAATATTAGAGAAATTTTAAAAATACCCATAGAAAGGTAATAATAATAAAAAGTTCAGTAAATGTATGCATTTAACTATAGTTATAATAGTTTTTTCTCTCAATATTCATAAGTTTTTTAATTTTTATTTTTAAAATTTTTTATTAGAGTTTTATAAAATTTATAAATTAAAAATTATAGATACCACACAAAACCATAATATATTATTTAATTTCATGAATTAAATAGCACAACTAATTAATTACATGAATCACACTAATAGATTTAATAAAAACTAGAGGCTAAAATTAATAAGTTTAGAAAATTTTATAATATAACATTTAAAATTATAATTATAATTTTTAATTGAAATCAGTTAAAAATTATAAGAAAAGAGTATGTGTTACATATATTATATAAATTAATATAATAGTATTGTATTGTTATTACTTAGGTTATACGAACAAGTCACTGAAAATTTTATCTTAATACAAACTCATTCATTTTTCTATCTCTATTTTTATTTATTTACTTAAACTAATATAATAGTATTATATTATTATTATTATAAAATGTACAACACGAGTAAATCATTAGTAAAATCCTCTGTCAGCCATTCCCACCAATTGCACCAAACCTGTCACCTTGTTCTTAAAATCAACAGTTAATTTTGAAATGTTGATAAGATTCTTTGTTATTGCAGGAATACACATGACATCTTTCGTACTAAGATATAAATAGGAGATTTATTAAGAGAAGAGTTATATTACCTGTGTGAGTGATATCTAATTGCTGGCCATATCCAACAATTAGATTACTACTTCCTTTAAAATTTTCTGGAACATGCATATTATGTAGATTATTTGTTATGTGGTGTGTAACTCCACTATCCAAATACCAACCTTCATCAGCACATCCATCTTCATTAGTTATAATATAACCTTAACCTTCTGTATTAGCTATATATGCTGACTTTGAACTTTGCCCCAGCTCAAAACTTCTTTGTTGAATTTGATTCGTTTGAACACCAGCATTCTCAGATTCTTGTGATGTAAATACAAAGTTTTTGAAAATTGGTTTGCTTTGGTATAAGCTCTTTACTAAATCTGTGATAGCAAATTTCTGTTGTGTGCTCAAACTTGAAACAAATCTGACACAAAGACATAGAATTATTAATATTTCCTCCTCTAAATTTATCAAATATTCCACTTTGTGGAATTATTATTTCAAAACCCAAAGAATATACTCATTGATTGTTAACATTCATAATCCCTCCCATGCTTTTATCTTGCATTTTTCTACTTTGTAACATCATATGAGATAATTCTCATCATCAAAACTTGGTGGTGTGATAAATTATTGGGTAATTTTGAAGTAACAGATTAGACAGAGAAATATGGGAGAAATAGAAGAAGTCAAGAAGTAGTAATATTCTGATAAACTGTTCATTCCTTTATTCTTACAACTTGTGGCTTATATAGCCAACAAAAAGAACATTAAATAAGAACGTTAAACAAGAGTTGTTGCAGATATGCTGCAGATTCTTAGACAACCAATTCCTAAATAAAATGAACTAAAGATAATAAAGATAACAATAACTAATGTCATAAAAATAACAGGAAATCAACAAAAATAATAACAGCTCAAAGACTTGGTCTTCATACTCCTAAATCACACGTATCATGCCCCTCCGCCAGCAACATCCTTGTCCGCAAGGATGTACTCTGGATATTGCTTGGAAAATCACCACAAGTTTTCCCAAGTCGCATTTTCAGGATTGATGCCCTGCCATGTTTTGCTATAAACCAATATATCCTCAAAAAAAAACAAAATGAACTTACGCAAATATGGACGGAAGAGCTCATTCATCAGACTTTGAAATGTCGCTGGAGCATTGGTGAGTCCAAAGGGCATTACCAGAAACTCGTAATGGCCCTCATGAGTTCGGAATCCAATCTTTGGGATATCATCTTTAAAGACTCTTATTTGGTGATACCCGGCACGTAAGTCCAATTTAGAAAAAAAATTTGAGCCATGCAACTCGTCAAGCAACTCATCAATCACAGGAATGGGAAATTTATCTTTAACCTTGATCTCATTTAGAGCTCTATAATCCACACAAAATCTCCAACTTCCATCTGCCTTTTTGACCAAGAGTACTGGAGAAGAGAAAGGACTTCGTCTAGGACGGATTAATCCCAACTGTAACAACTATTATACTAGCTTCTCGATTTGAGTCTTTTGGTAGTAAGGGTACCGGTACGGGCGTACATTTACTAGTCCTGAGTTTGGTTGTAATGTGATGTGGTGATCATGTTGCCTAGGAGGAGGCAAGCATGTGGGAACTTGGAACACGCATGTAAATTGTTTAAGCAGTTGAGATAATTCTGTAGGAAGCACCTGGCCACTTGAGGATGTGGGCGTGATCTGCATGTGGAGAAACATGCCACTACTGTTCATCAATTGTAAGTCTTGGCGCCTACAAACCAATAAGTCACCTTGTTTTAACCCTTGAAAAATAATTCTTTTGCCATTAACTGTAAAAGCCATGGTTAAGAGTCGATAATCTGTCTCGACCGGTCCTAAAGTGAGCAACCATTGGACTCCAAGAACCACTGAACACGCTGTGACTGGTAACACATAAAAATCAACTGTGGTTCGAAAATCTTGGATATCAAGAGTGACACCAGTACATCTTCCTGCACATTTAATTCTATCCTTATTAGCCACAATCACATGAAAAGGTTTATCTACAATTACTGTTAACCCCAATTTTTGAACAAGAGATTGATCAACGAAATTATGAGTGCTTCCTCCATCAACTAAGATTGTGATTTCACGACCCCGTATCCGCCCTTGTAGTTTCAGAGTTTGAGGGTGTTCCACACCTGTGATTGTATGGAACGAAATTTCAGGCGTTGGCATGTGGTTTCTGAGATCAGTTTCATCTTCACCCAAATCCATGTCTTCCTTTCTTATATCTTTAATCATGAATAATTGAGGACGTCGGCATCTGTGTCTCGGAATAAACTTGTCATCGCAGTAATAACAAAGGCCTTTATCTCTTCTTTCTCTTACTTCCTGGGGTGAGATTCTTCTTGCATTTGTTTCAACTAAATTATTTTTTGTTATGGGAACTAGTCCCAATATGCTGACGGGACTTGTAATATTTTTTGATGTACTACTTGCCCATGTAGAAAGGCCAGGAACAGTCTCTTTTTTCTGAAGCGAATTTCGCTCTTCAATAAGGCGAGCCACATCGATTGCAGTGGCTAATGTTCGGGGTTGTTTGATCTTCACATCAAGCCTTATGTCATCTTTTAACCCTGTAATAAAACAACCAACAAGAAAACTTTCGGGTAAATCATTGACACGATGAGATAATTTTTCACTCTTCCTGATATGCAGCTACTGTAGAAGTTTGCTTGAGTCTGGTTAAGGCTTCTGATGGATCTTCATAATCAGTGGGGCCAAATCGTTGGAGAAAAGCTTTGGTAAACTCCTCCCAAGTCATAGGTCCTCTGAATTTACTGAGCCAGTGGTGCCATTGCAGAGCGATGCCTTCGAGGTGAAAGGAAGCAAATTGGACCTGTTGATTTTTGGTTACCTCCTTGAAATCAAAATATTGCTCCGCTTTATATATCCACCCTTGTAGATCGTTGCCATCAAACTTGGAAAAGTTGAGTTTTAGGTGATGGTTATTTGGGTTGGTATTTGGTTAGGAGAGGGTTTCCGTGGGTATTGTGAGGTGGGCTATTATGGGGGGGTGGTTGATGTGAATGTTGGGCTTCGGGTGAGGTGAAAGGGTTTTGGTTGTCAGACTGTTCCTTTAGGTGAGTTACAGTTGCTTCGATAGTTTGCATTTTGGTCATGAAGGTTTGTAGAGTCATCTGTATCTGATCGAACATAGACTCGTGTCTTCCCAAAGCTTTCTGAACCTCGTTTCTGAACTCAGCATTAGTTTGCTGGCGTGTTCCCATTAAGCGAACCTGGCTCTGATACTAAATATTGGGTAATTTTGAAGTAACATATTAGACAGAGAAAGATAGGAGAAATAGAAGAATTCAAGAAGTAGTAATATTCTGATAAACTGTTCATTCCTTTATTATTTGCAGCTTGTGGCTTATATAGTCAACAAAAAGAACATTACATAAGAACGTTATAAAACGTTAAACAAGAGTTGTTGTAGATATGCTGCAGATTCTTAGACAACCAATTCCTAAATAAAATGAACTAAAGATAATAAAGATAACAATAACTAAAGATAATAAAGATAAAAATAACTAGTGCCATAAAAATAGTAGAAAATCAACAAAAATAATAACACCTTAAAGACTTGGTCTTCATATATATATATATATATATATATATATATATATTATTAATCAATACTTTTACCCTAAACTTTTAATTGAGTAAATATATTCTTATTATTAATGATTGAATATAGAATAAAAAATAATCTTAGTGATACAAATTTTTTAAAATTTACTAAACAAATAATACAAAAGAAATCTTATTGTATCATAGTTATATATATTCAAAATTAATTCCAAATTCTTTATAAATGATGAATAAATACAAACACTATGTTTTTTTTCTACGACAGATAAAGCGATATCTCAATGACATCTCGCTTTACACTTCTTTTTGCCTTTCCCATGTGCAATACAATAAGACAAGAATTAATAATGCATTCATATGGATATGTATGCATGTAATATACATTCTTTGTTAAAAATATTGTTTATATCATTTTTTTTAAATTTAATATTTATTAATAAACAATTGATAGACATGTTATGTAATCATTCTATAATAGAAGAAAGACAAAAAATAAGATAATATTGCAACTTTCAATATTATTTGATTATTTATCTGAGCTGGGTAGGCTAGGATACAGTCAGCCACACCTAAATCCCTTTACTTTTTTGTCCTTTTATTATAGTTATTGTAGTTTTTAATTTTTTTTTTATTTCTTCTTGTTTTTATGGATGATTCACAATATTTAGATTTGGGGTCGTTTGATTAATTTTAAAAAAAATATTAATTATATATATTATCGTTTAAATATTTTATTTAAATCATAAATAAATAATTAAAATTAAATTTAAGATATTCATTTAAATTACACATCTTAAATTTAATCTATCGTTATTAGATAATATTCTTGAATAATCTTTTACTTATTCATATAGTAAGAATAATTGTAATAGAACTGATTTTATAAGAAAAGAATTATAAATTTTAAAAACAATTAAAAAATAAAAGACTACTCTTTAATAAAAATATAACGTCTTTTTATACATTTAAATTCTACCTTACTTTATAAATATTTTCAAATTCAAATATAAATAAATATTAAAAAAATAATTTACTTAGACCTCTATTAATCATTTTCTCGAACACTTGAAACACTTTTGCAAACTAAATATTATGTAAATTAATTTTTTTTTTATTTTTTTGTGTGCGTGTGTGAATAAATAAAAGCAACATCATTTTCCAAGAGGATGGTCCTACTGCATGCATTGGCAAATTAAATCAAGTACAAAACATGGCAGGTTCAATTATTTTTATTTTTGTTCCATGAATGAAAGCATAGAAAAGCAAAAAAGAATTCATGGAAACATGCATCAATTTGGCTGTGGGTCATGCTACCGTGCATTTAGTTGTATTGCATATTTTTATATTTTTTAAAAAAATTCTTTTGCTATAATTTTTAATAATACAATTATAACAAAAATTAAGTATTATAAAAAAGAATTAAAAAAATTTAAACAAATATAACTATAATTAAAATTTGAAGGAACAGTAATGAAATCCTGAAAGCTGTTATTGTCTGTCTGGAGATTTGTGGTGATATTGTAATAATTATTGAAGGAAATCTCTTGAATTATTATTATTGGGTTGAAAATTTTTAGAAGGAATAATCCATCTGGAATGTTCCAGCTTTTCTAAGAATCTTACAATTTTTATTAATTAACTTATAATTAAAAATTAATGATGATGATTGATGGGTTAATTTTTTAATCGTTGATGATTAATTGATTATTAATTCAGTATTCCAGTGAAAAACAAAATTAAGGTTTCAGTATGAATTATAATTATTTGATGTTTCTATTTTATTTAAATTTATATATTTTTAAATAAAATTTTCATTCTTAGGACTTTATGATAGATTGCTGAAACTTTTGTTATGAAAAACAATAATTTTTAATGAGAATTATTAATTTTTTTATTTATATTTTTACCATCAATTAATTTCACTTATATAACTTCCAAATTGCTAAGTCTCCTACTAAACAAACATTGGATTCGGAATGCAGCAGCTCCTCCATTGTCATCACCTTGTACTTACTCCAAGCTGCAGAAAATAAGGCCCAAATTTAGCAAACAACCAATCCCACAGAGAGCCCAATTAATAGAATTTGAGCTAGGCCTAAATGATTACTACCAAAGCCCATATATATAACCCGCATCAATTTCTTATGTTGGGAAAATCCAGTTAATGTCTTTCTTGCTATCTGGTACTGTATTACAAAATATAATAATATTTATTGTCATTTACATAAGAAATCCAGCCCAAATAAGTAGACCTAAAACAGAAAACAAACAGAAGTCAAAAGAAAGAAACTGAGGAAGAAACTTCTCAATGCAGAATGAAGAAACTTCTCAATGTAGAATCAAGAAATTAAAAAATCCCAAAACATATCCAAAACTAAAATTAAAATAGAAGATTTGTTTTTGATATTAAAAAAAAATCAAGCCCTCTAATGTTTGCTATTTTTGGGGGGGCAAATTATTAACCAAAACAGAATTCCAAGTCAATCAGGAAACAATCATGGTTACTTCCCATTAGACAAATAAAAATAAAAATAAAAAACCACCAAAACCTTAGTGCACAAGTTTTAGACTTAGCTCTTAACTATCGTATATGCAGAGACAAACCCTACCTCTCCTCTCGTTTCTTCCTCTGGCTCTGGATTCAAAGGTATGTAAATCAATGCAATATTGATTTGAAATTTTAATAGCATATGAACTTCAAAAGGTATAAGACATGTTTTATTGATTGAATGGTCACTATCTATTCTTTTTTTTTTTTTTAAATCAATAACCCATCACGAAAATATGATTATGTAAAAAAAATTGTGAAAATTTATTTATTTGTTGATTTAAAATTTATTTGATATCATTGTGCTTGAATGACAGTGTTTGATCGATTTAAACTTTGTTTGATATTTTGATATGGGTATGTTTAGCTTTAGGTTGTTGGAATATAATTATAACATAGTTGCAATCTCTTTGTGGAGAGAATTTTTAAAAAAAAATATTTCTTGTTCTTCAGAATTACCATGAACGAGCAAAGGAAGAATGATAAAACCATTAGCACCAGAAAAACAGCAACAACTAACGATGATAGCAATACTTCAAACTGGTCACCATGTGAAGATAACATTGTGGAGATACCAAAGAATGAAAAGGAGAAGAAAGATAGAGAGAAAGAGATCAACCATGCTCTATATGGACAAAGAAGGAGAACAGGGTTGCAAGTTTTTGAAGAGATACGCTTAGAAGAGAAAAAAATATGAATGAAAGGATGAAGTCAATGTGATTTATTAATTTAATTAATTAATCGTGGCTAATGCCTTTTTGTTAATGATAAAATTTTTGTAGCTCAATATAATACTTATCGTAGTTTATGAATGTATTGCTACATTTCAATACTTGTATTAGATGACGATATGGGTATGTTGTAGGAAGATGAAAGTAGTTTCCCAAATAAATATTTGTAATTGCAGAAATTGTAGGCTTGGCTTTTACAACCTAAAGCCGAGATCAAGTCAACCCACTACTAGAACACAACCAAATTCATAAGTATCACCATTAAACGACATCGTATTCAAGAATTTGTCCCTTGCAAGAGAAAGAAAACTAGGAAAGGAAGGACCGTCAAACCAAGTTCTCTCGCATGATCAGACGGCCATTAAAGGTGAAGGTGAAACAAACGACTTCTATCGTGGGACAGGAAATGGTACGCAACCCCATTCTGAGCGAAACTCTGATGGAGTTGTTAAACAAACAAACAAAAAATTATAAAGGCGGTCGAGTCCGGTTCCCACAAGTATATCATTCAATTGATCGGGGACGGCGCACGACATGATCTCAAAGTTTGCGAAGAGGAAGAGGATTTGGAAATGATGGAGAAGCTTCTCGGTCGTTCCATGATCGAGGGGGATCTCGATCTCAAGATCGAGGACATCATCAACCAGGCTGAAAATATGCCCGTTAAGGTCAACGACTTGTAGAGCACGGACATTTCCTTTGATATTGATTGTTGCTCCGTTGATTCTAGTAGAAGATTTCAATTTTAACTCTTATCAAATAACAAACATTTTGGAATGCTCTAGTGGTCAGGGTAATTGACTTCCAGACGGAAGTCTGAGGTTAGAGTTCCGATTGCATCACATATTTTTCGAATATTCATGAGAGACAGATTGGTGCTAGGCACAAAGAATGATATCTAAGGGGATGTTATCGGGTGAAATTATAATTTAAGAATTTTTATTAGAGTTTCTTAGATGATTAAGATAATAATTAAAAAAATTAGTAATTAATATCAAATATAAATAATCAAATAATTGAAATAAATAGAGTAACGAGATAAAGTACAAACAGAGACTTTTATGGTAATTTGATGATATGCTTACATCCAATTTTTTCAACTTCAATTTTCATATTGAGGAATTATTATACTTTTTTTTTTTTTTAAATTTGTTCGGGTTAAGAGTATACACGTATAATTTTTCCTTTATAATTGGTTAAAGAGAAACTGAATATACTCTTTTTTTTATTTTGTGTAAATAATAATTCATTGAACCTTATTTTATTTGAGTGGAGACTAACTTACTGAATTTTCAATAATTTGAATGATAAGCTCTCACACAAAGTTGAGTTGCAATAAATGTAATATTTTTCAATCTCTCTCTCTCTAAAGTAATTACTAAATTAAGTTACAGAGATATCAAAAATGGATACTTGGTAATATTTTCTTATTGTCTAAAAGTTGAGCTTAATATTCTTTGAAAAGTTCTTTGTATCTTAAGTAAAAATATGTGTATTATTTGAATAATGACTTCAATGGCCTTTTGATTTTTTAGTAAATACACACAATAAATACATCAAACTAGCCGTAATATTTTAAAATTTGCAAAAGGTATAGATACATTATTTAATTATATCAATACTTGCGCTCCTTTTTTCATAAAGTCTTCGATATATATCAATGTATTGAATTATTAAAAAGTATTGGTATTTTTATACATTTTGTTCTCAAGATCTTCGTCATTTGAGTATGTATCAATATTTTTGATTAATGTATTAATACTTTCATATAGTCTTTTCTTGAATCTTCGTCTCTCTTTCATGTATCGATATATTTGCTTGAACATATCAATACTTTTTGAAAGACGTATCAATATTTTGGCTTTCTAGTCATAACTTATCGATACTTTGGTTTGGATGTATCAATACTCTTGCTTTTCTTGAAGCTTTTTTCTTCATTGGCTCTTGCACTTAAACTTTTCTAAACTTTTTTTTGGTATTAATACAATATTGTTAAATAAAACTGAACTTATACACTTAGAATGATTTAAATTTAGTCTTAAATCATCATATAATTTATCAATCTTTCATATAGCATATTGTCAACACAATCTCAACACAATCATTAAAAAATGACTCAATCAAATCCATAAACATATATATCCAAACAGTTTTGATTCAATTTGACTAATGAGAGTTATCTGAATTCTTGTAATTAAATACAATCAATTATAATAGATGATTAATCATTTTGTTCATCATAAAAATATGTTAAGATGTCAATCTTTCTATTTTTCGATGATGACAAAACAACATAGGCTCATAAGTTATATTTAAATTATAAATTTATAAACTCCCCTTTAAATTAATATTCAATCAAATATAATCCATTATAGCACATTGTTAATC
>JAVXUL010035484.1:0-11241 GCA_035590515.1 Trichilia minutiflora
ATGTTTTGTGTGAAACAGGATTTTATGTTAGCCTTACAGGCCTACAGGTTGTATCCTGTGTTATTGGGTACACCCTGAAAGTCTGTGGCGTTGTCACAGGTGGAACCCATGAATCGGGTCGTGACATAATAAATGTACATATCTATAAATGTACATGTACATACACCATATTGAAGCTAAAGATTTTATTTAAAAATATAGATAGATATAAATGAGAATATGAGGCATTAAACATAGTCATTAAGATGAAAAGTTTTAAAGTAGATAATATAAAAGGTAAATATCAATATGAGTAAAGAAAGTATTGTCATTTTCAAGAAAAATGTGGATACTATAAAAAAAAAATTTGATCTATATAAGTACATTAAAATAAATATTAATACTTTAAGTGAAACTATCAATATTTTATGAAAAAAATATCAATACTTTGGACTAAAATATTGATCTATTATAATAAAAATATCAATACTTTAGTAAAAATATCAATACATTCAAGGTAAGAAATATTGTACAGCATTAACAAGTTCTAGAGGGTTATAAAATAATTATCATTTGAATCAGATCAATATTTTCAAAAGAAGTATCAATACTTTAAAAAAAATATATAGATATAAGGAGCTAAAGTATCAATACTTTTGATAAAATATAGGTACCGACTTAGATCTAACACGAAAATATAAAATATCTTATCTATAAATTATCTATTTTACTTATTTCTTGAATCTTCTCTCCTTCAATTCTTTAAGGACAATATAGTAAATGTATAAGGCACTATAAATAAAGAACAAGGATAAGAATAAGTTATTTTCTCCTTCATCGTCCTCTCTCATCATCTCTCATCATCATCCCAAATTCTATTTTTCTCTAAAAACACCAATTGATCCACCCTTTTTTTTCACAAATCTACCAATCAATTTCAATATTCTCATTCTAAATCACTCCCAAATAATAATGCCAACTCATTCTTTAATTTATTGTACCCGATTTAGGTGAGATTTAGGCTTGGGATAAAATTAGAATTTGAGACAACATAGGTCTCTAACAATCGATAGATAACTCAGATTTTTAAGTTATCAGCCAAACTTTAGGTAAGTATTTTAACCCGTATCAAGTATAGATTTAAGTTTTAATGAATTATTATACCTAAGTTTTATTGCATATAAAGGAATTTAGGGAATAGAAGTTAATTTAAGAGATTGAGTTTAAAAAAATGTAATTATTATGTTAAAAAGAGTGGATATAAAATTTTGTTGGTGAAAATTGGATAAATAATTGAAATTGAGTATAATCTCAATGGGTTAAGTGCCAACTAGGAAGATTTATATAATAGGCATAATTATTTCATGTGTAGGTTGCATTCATTATATTTGAAAGAAAATAATAAGAATTATTGATACGTGAAAATAGGCATTGAGTATCTGAAAGAGAAGCTCTTGAGGCATGAGAATTAGTAGAAGAGTGTATACCCTTCTTATATATGACTAAATTTTACTTGTTTTCTTTTAAATTTTTTATAGATATTTTAAATCTTTAAAAATATCTATAAATTTAAATATTTTGAATTTTGTAAGATAATAAATACTTATTTAATATTTTATATTTTACTAATAAAGCAATAAATGACCTGTTTTATAATTTATATGTACATGAGATCTTGAAGGTTAATTGTTAATTAGCATAAATGATTAATGACTTATAATACCTATGATTTTATGAGATTGGATACACATACACATATATTTGATGAATTATTTTATAATATTAAAAGTCGAGAAAGTCATGGTCAAGGAGATCAGAATTGTAATTATATACTATTAATAACCTAGAGACTAATCGAGGTAATGATCATCCTAATTGAATGGTGCCCTAATAGGACAGAAATAAAAGAATGGTGATTTCATTTATAGTAAAGGGGCCTACTAGATAAAAATATTGGGATAGATATATAGAGTATTATGTGCTATTCGAAGTAATGTTGATAATGGGTTTTGGTTATTTGAAATAAAATATATTTATTTCTTTCAATATAGTTATTAAAATTTTATTATTAAATTAATTACATAATTTTTATTAAAAATTATATATGATAGGTAAATGATATTTTTTTATTAAAAATTATACTTTAAAAAGCTCTGTTTAAAAAAATTTTGATTAAAAAGTTTATACCAATCGAACTAAGGTTTCGGAAAACAGGAGTCTTGGACTTGGATCGTTAATTGACTAAATTCAATTATTAAAATTACTTAACTATCCCTATAATAGCTCTAATTTTGTTAATTAAAAAAAAATCATGATTAAAACCAGCCACAGCAAATTTTGTTAATCTTTTTTATATTTTTTCAACTTTCAAATAAAAAATCAAAACCAATTCATCCAAAAAAAAAACATCAAACCAAAATCACTAATAGCTTGAAATGAACATCATATTACTCACCATAACTTTTTATTGATTTAACTAAAGCACCGAATTCAAACCAAAATCAACTAACCAAATAAAATAACCACCCAAATTTAAAATATTCCAAGTGCAGGATGTTTGCAGTCTATTTACAGGAAGGAAATGATATCCAGCTTACTATTATTAATAAACTAAAATTAGTTTGGTAGATGACAAAATCAGTAAGCTAGCAATAATCATTAATCAAATACTTACTAATATTTTGATTATTGCATCTCTCCAGCAAATTTATCAATGAAACCATTTTCTACATGTTGAAAATTTCAAAACTAGAATACAATTTTCTGAAAAAAAAAAAAAGAAGAAGAAACAACCACCTGTTTAGAAATTAAAAACTCCAAAAGGTTTACCAATCCATTCTATTGATTCTCAACTAAGTTCAAATGGAGTAAATTTTGATGTGTGTGTGTGTGTATATATATATATATATTAAAAAAAACAAATATATATCAATCTTTCAGTAAAATTAGTCTTTGAAAGATTACCAAGAAACAATCAATAACTTATCACAAATTACAGGAAAACTAAACTGAATTTGTGATTATGACAAAGGGAAAAATCAAGCCCAAAATCCGTCGCTACCATGCTAAGAGAAATCTAAGATCAAGAATATTCTGACAGTTGAAAAAATAAACCAAATGATAAAAAGGTGTTATTGAAGATTTTCATCATGAATTTTCATTGTATTAACAAAATTAAAATGATTAAAGTTAAGTCAACTAACGGTCTGAGAGACAAAATTGATAATTTTTCCAAAGTTTTTGGCGAAGTAAAAATTTAACGATTTCAAAGAAAATATCTAGAAGCCCATAACACCACAATTTCATACTTCCCATTCGACTTGTTTTGTATATGGAACCAAAGACCGCAATCTCCCTTTTAAGTGTGAAATAATAAAAAACAGAAGAGAAAATAGAAAGTTTTGGCTCTGTCAAATTGACAATCCACACCAATTTACATTACCACCTAAAGGGTGAAAGTCTTTCTAAAAGAACCAGATTCGTACTCTGATTACATTACACTACTTTATTCTTTAGACGACACGAAGATATGCGTTTTGAGAAATAGAATGAGTTCATTTAAGGCTTACTCTTACATTGCTGACTATTGAACTACAGAAGGGCTCAAACTCAGTAAATATTAGGGGTGCAGGGTCGATGTGCTTCATGGGCTGCCCTTTAAGATAACTACAAATGAAAGGGTGGTGATATTTTCTATCCTATGATGGCATCTCAATTCTTAAATTTTTTGTAAATTATAATTTATCCTTTAATATAAGATATTTATAAGAAAAAAATTAATTGAAAATTATTTATATGGTATAAAATATTTTTTAAATTAATATAAATAACAATTTAGTTACGTTTATTTATTTTTTAAAAGTTTTATAAAAGATAAAATTTTAATTATTAAAAAATTTAATTAATAGGATGTTACATTTCACATTGTTCAGGAGTATCAATGTAACTTAAATTATAAACTTTGGTTCTCTTAATTGAGTATATGCAATTTTTAATTATAAAATTAAAAAGTAATATCATAACAGACTGTGTGCTGAAAACATATAATATCTACTTAGTTTAAGTCTTAATTATTATAAATAATATGTAAGCAGCCAAATGCCTTGGTATATAAATTTTTTCTTACTAATAAGTGTGACTATTACGATTTTGATTGTATTTTTTTTATAAGAATGTGAGGTCCAAAGACGAAAATTATCATATCTTATAACACTTACGAGTATCAATTTGAGAAAAGTTATAAATTTTGAATTTTCTTATATAAGTAGCATTGTTTTTAATTAAAAGATTAAAAATAGATTATTTTTACTTAATTTTGGGTTAGAGTTATTACATAAAGTGTAATTATAAAAAAATATATATATATATATATATATATCTATTTGAGAAAAAATAATATTTTATAATTTTATTAAAAAATTTATTGACAAATATTTTGATATAATCTATAGAATATTTATTGACAATCTTTAAGTTTTTATGCCAATTGATGAAATAAATGTGGTGTGATTGTGGAATAAAAATAGGGTTGAATCTTCGTCACCAAATGAGATTGCAATTATGTTATGGGCCACATTCAAGGGTGGATTTCGTGATACTTTGAAGAATCAGCCCAAAGGGCATTTTGATCCCAGCACCTTATCATTTAAATTTGATCATATTTTATTTAAATGATAAAAATAATTATTTATCCTTTTATCTTAAAAATATTATTCGCAATTACTTTTATATTATTATATACAAAAATAAAATTACTTTTACATATATAAATATATACACACACATATAATTAAAACTAAATAATTCAAAAAAAAATTTACGTCCTTATAAATGATAATTTAAGAAAATAATTTTCATAATTTTTATTATATTAACATCACTATTTAACAGTCAGATATATATTACTAATAAAATAAAATTTAAAGAATTAAAATAAAATTATTAAATATTTAATTATTTTTTATTTATAATAATAATTAATAAATAAATAAATCTGATTTTGTTATTAAAGGTATAAAAGTAATTGTAAATCCTATTTTTTAAGAAGCGAGGATGTAAGTGCTATTTTTATATTTTTATTATAAAAATAAATTATTATCAAACTTTTAGAGAGGTAAGTGATAATAACCTTTTGATCCTACTTCAGATTATCATCAACTATCTAATTACGTAAAATTAAAAGAGGTTGATTCAGTAATTATTTTTAGAAAAGAAGCATAGTGTAATTTCAGTTCCACAATGAACTTAACTGCGTCCACAAGGAATCTTGTGTGCAGTAATGGTGCTTGAAATTCCATATCGATGGGTCCATACACTATCAAAAAAAGCTTAATGTTTGAATTTTTTTTATAATTAATTTATTAAATTAAAAATAAGTATAAAATATATTCGAAAGGAAAGTTTAAATAAAATTTATAATTTAATTTTTTTAATATTTTAATAAAAAATTTTGATAATTCGAATTCGAAAATAATATAAGTGTTATTCCACAAACTTTATCACCGGATTACGCTGGAATGTCCAAAAAAAAAATTGAACATTGGTTTGAATTTGAATTTTCATGTGCAAGTATTCTATCTTGTCTGTACAGGGCCATATATTTGCTGAAGTAAGTAGGTCTCATTAGTATCATGGGCCTTGGCCTTTTTAAATATTTCAGGACAGGCCTGCCCTACAAAAACGCTCCCAATCCTAACGGGAAGGATCTATAGTCGTTGGTTATGATTTAAAAAAAAAAAAAAAAAAGAGATGATAATAAAGAGTCTGTCTGACAGTTACTTGAATATATGTTAGGTATCATTATCAATACCAAACAAACTGTAATCTAAATCATCAGCTATCTAGTTGTGGAAACGTCCATTGAACTCATTATTTAAGATCTTTCTGCATCTGTTGAGATATTGTAAATCCAGTTGTCAAAATTCAAAAACATGTGGTTGAGCCAAAACTCATTTGGGAATGTTTTATTTACACCATTCCAGGTCCCTCAACAAATTATACAATTGTACGTTATGTAAAACCATTTCTGCAATCCTATCTTCTGTAAAAAGCTTTTGGAACGACAAGAGAGCCTAAATTAATTCATATGATCTAGGTATATATGTGAAACGATATTGACGTGGGATTGTTTAACTGAGAGTTTGAAATTTGTGGTCCAAATTTGCTTTCTGAGTTATGATGACTGCAGTACTCTTCAGTTTTCGCTCTGCTCTTAAAGTCTCAAAAATCTTGGTCTCAAACATCGTTACTGGCATTCACATGGGGGCATTTTTATCTGCTGCTATGGAATAGTGAAAAAAACAATATCCGACAACAGGCACATTGGCTCCTTTCTGTTGATCTGAAGCGCAATATTTGCCGACATTTCTCTATCTCTTCATTAAATTGTTGATTATATGTTGTATCCCTGACCCTGTAAATTTGAACCGGTAATCGTTGCTCTCGCTCAAAAGATATGATGAAATTTTATATTTTTAGATGCCAAAAATATCTTGAGGGACGGTGAGTTAAAAGTTACCACAAGATACCAAAAAGATAAATTTAAGACATATATATAGCTTTAAATGTCGACAGTCAGCATCTTCGGTTGGAACTTGAGTTTTTTGCCTTTTGCTTGTTATCCGTAATCCCCATAAGAATGGATTACATTTGTCTTTTTGACAGTTTTTCCATCCTGTTTTTTCGTGCAACACTTTTGTCTTTGAAAATAGTACAGGGACTGATGAGAATGCATATATATATATATATATATATATATATTGTACGTACGAACGTATATATTTAACAATGCTATAGTCTTGCACTGTAACAAGTTTTGTATGTATCTGCTAAAATATGAAGAAAAAAGTTTCTAAGAAGTCTAATATATTCGAATAACCCACATGTTAGAGGAAAAAAGTAAGATAAAATTGTGGAACATAGAACTTTCCATAGCCGTCACGTGGAACTGTCGTTGACCAAAACGTCCGGCCACCAATGCCGCAGAAGTGTTCTGGACTGGAATCCCATCCCAATCCCCACCTCTCTTTTAGTCTTTCATGCATTACAGATTTGCCATACAATTATCATTGTACTTCTGTTTTTGGGCCGACCTAAGTTGGACATTTTTCAATTTCTATTATTTTCTAAGGAGGGCCCATTTGTACTGTCAGAAACTTGAAAAACAGAAAAAACAAGATAAAAAAAGCTGGCAATAGATGTGACAGTTATCATGTTACGGCTAAATCTCACATCATTGGATTTCATCGGCCGACAAGTACCATCAGCATATCTATGTGCATCTATCCTGTTGGGCCTAAAATGGACCGAACATGTTGTCACCTCCCGGCTGTATAGGTGGACCTAGGATGGAAGAGGGCTTTTTTTGTTTGGGCTTGGTAGAAGTCAATTGAAAACTTTCTGTAGTTTTGAGGGTATGAAGAAAATTTATTAAATATTCGATGCCAACGATATTTTTTAAACGACATTTCGTCTTGTTAGTGCTTTGTGGGTACACTGTGGGTGATCATGGACCGACCTAATCGGCCCAATTTCTGACGAGCAATCTTTATAATGAAACTGGAATTAAGCATATGCAAATGTTTGAAGAAGATTGAGAAAAAAAGAAGAAGAAAAGTTATTATACCTTATAATTTTATTTCGCAACTTTGCAAATCATACCTTAAATTTCATTTCTCTTGAAATATTGCAAACACAGGATTTTCCTGTTTTATATATACACTGACAAGCATTGAATAGACTTTACAATTAAAATTCAGGACGAATAGATAAATCTTAGACTATCCTTGCATCATTAATTTTCCTTAAACTCCAACAAGTTATTTTCATGGCTGCTATTGTGATGTTTGCAACTGACGTCTGGATAACGAAATGTAGAAAATTAACCAATTATCTAGATTGTTGATAATAATTTAATTAAGAAAAATATTAATTACGTACATTCTCTCACTTTCAAAATACTGCAATTGTTTCCCCTAGCATTTTCAATTTTCTTGTGAGAATTAATTTCATGGGACAATTTGTCTGGTTGGTTAATGCCATGTGGGTCCTATAAGGTGAAGTAGAAGCAAAACGATCAACATTAATTATAGAACAAACTACATAAATTCGAAGCTACGGACTAGAGTGAGTTCATATTAGTTGTTGCATAGTTGCTTAGGACGTTACGTGGAAATGCATGCAGAATTATATAAATGAATAACTGTTTAATTAATTATTAGAAGAGAAGAACTAATCCATTAAGTACAAGCTTGTAGTACAAACAAGCATTTAATCTAATTTCAATTGCATTTCTGTTTGATAGATATGTTTAAACACAAGAAATGCTCTCTAGCACGTTTCAACCATGCTACGATTTCATTAATGAAGTATTAAACAAAGCTAATAAAATATGAAGAAAATCTCGGTCTTGAACAAGTTCTTGTTTGGTTAGCATATTTTATAGATATGGGAACGTATAGTCATAATCTTAAACAAAAATTCTGACAAGGAACCACAAGTAGGTGGTTAATGGCTTAATGCGTAGTTTTCTATTAATTAATTATTAAAAAAAGATAATTAAACAAGAGAAGGATCCCGTTATGGAAAGTGGGTCATCCCATTTTTATATCATCACAAGCAGTTTCGACATCATTCTAGAGAAAAGAAAATCAAGAAATTGATTCGGCTAGTTATATAATTTAAAATTACAAGTATACATGTATAATTGTTCGAGCAGAAGATATCTTTGATTGGATGTCAATTACCAAATCTGCCAAAATATATATGTCCCCTTTAGTCCACCATGCATTGATTAATATTTGATGTTTTTTTTTTTTTTTTTTGTATATATTCTTACCAAATACAGGTTTTAGCATGACAATTCTAGATTCTCTCAAGCTACACTACTTCCCATTATTAGCAAGGTGAAATTTTAAAGGATATAGATTCGAACAATAGGTTTGCTAATTCTTATAGTATATGATGAAGATTAGTTTTTTGACTTAACTTAGTACAAGTTGTAAATGAATCCGTTTCTAGGTTTGTTCTCTTTGCAATCCGTAATTATGTCAAAGGGTCTATTCCGAAGGCAGAAGAATTAATATTTAGTAAATGTTAGAATGACTTGTTTAATTAACTATAATTCTTTATAATATGTAGCTCAAAATTTGCTCATTCTTTTAAATTATATAATGAAGAATATCGAGACAAATACTTGTTAAATGGGTATGGCCGGTTTTCAAATCGGGAAACGTGGCCTTTCGAATACCAATAATTGAAAAAAAAAAAAAAACTTCGCCTCCACAACAAAATAAATTCAAAACAAATGATAGACCTAAAAATTTCCTGCTTTAAGGCTTCGAATATTATTTTGATGTTGCATCTAGATAAATTTATATTTTAATTTAGATCTATCTTAATACAAGTCAACTTGAAAAATGGCACCACAGTCTTATTCTCCAAGTTAGAAACGTTTTCATTCTATTCTATTCCACTATTATCCTCACAATTAGCTAGTTCCAATTCTGTATTTTCTATTTTTACATTAAAATTGCAAAAATTTTATATCAACTATCTCTTAATAATGATATAGAATTGAAATTCATTTTTTTTTAATATTTTTGTTTAAAAATACTGGTTATAAACTTGAAATTTTGTTTAAAAAGAAGTCAGATCAAGATATAATTTGGATTGCTTATATGCTTTTCTCTGCTATCTATATATATTTTTCATTTTAACTGGAAAACGCAGTCCATCACTTTTTCTTTTTAATCAGGTATGGTATGCGGGATTAGCACTAAACTACTTTACGGAAGTTAATAAGGAGAAAAAGGAATCCAAACTCATGGAAACCCTAAACGAAAGCAGTCCGTTGCGGGTCCTGAGTTCCCACACCCACAGTCACAAGAGACACAAATTAAACCCTTTTTGAATTGCGAAAAGGTAACGTTTGTATGCATGAGCTATCATCCAGGAATATGATTTTCGTCTCAATTCACTTGCAGATTTGCAGTTACACTACTCAGTACTTTAGGACAGCCGCAATACTTGAATTCGGAAACAATTTAAAGATTATTATTGCCAACACAATCCCTTTACATTTACAATGGTTTTTTTTTCTTAGAGGAAAAAATTTATTAGTCGTTTGGTCAAAAGTTTCAAAGACTTTTGCAATTAACACTCGTCTTAGCTGGGGACGGGTTGATGGTTAGGCAGCAGAATGAAGTAGGTCCCGAATGAAAAGATTCTTTTTAGTCTTCTACCTTGGGGTTCGTGGGGCGAGAGTAACAGCACAGGGACAAGGTCTAATTACAAACAAATGGATTATCACAAGTGGTTCGTGGTCGGACACGTGGTACGAAATGCGGATGCCGACAGTCATTATCGAGATGTCAAAGGCATGAATTGAGTGGCGTTAGAAACAGTGATGGTGACCCGAGCCCGGTTTCCTCGCTGGGGGTACTGTGGTCTTCACGTCCAGATAGCTAACCAAGGACCTCCATCGTCTTCATCTTATAAAAAGAACTTTTCTAACTAATTAATTCTTGGTCTGATTGTTGATTCTGGGCAAAAGAATTATACTTGGAGACTATATAACTAATTATAAGAAAGGAGAAATTAAAACGAATTAAATTTTGATTTGTCTGTTTAGAATGTTTTGATATGTATATAATATTTTATAGGTAATTAATTATTAACATATATTTATTTCAATTGAAAAGAAACAACGACTAGGCGAATAAGAATCTATGCTTCGAAGAAAATTAACATGTGAAACGTGAAAGGTGAAAGGGTTTGGTTGAGCAGAAAGTCGTCCCATCTAGGAGCTAGCTCAATCATGTCTACATAATGAAGCATATTTACTGCGAGCTTATATAAAGTCAGAGAAAAATTATGATATAAATTTCGTGCTAATCGACAATCATATTCTGTTAAGGAAAAGAAAGCATCATCGGTGTTTTAAGATCCCAAGAATTTTGTTGAAACCATATACTTGTTTTATTTTTGTAACCCTTTTCAATTGGACCAAACCATGCACCAGAAAAGTTGAAAAGACTTGAGAGCAAGATTGTTAAAAGAAACTTCTAATGGCTTATTATCCCCAAAAGGGACCGTATGTAAAATAATTAAAAGCAAGAAAAAACCACTACATATATGGCCCGTGCAGGATATTATTAATCATGGGTGTTACGCCCTTAGATTTGGTCTAATGGTCTACTTCCTTATCACTTTGCAAACATACTTTTCTATCCCCCTCATGTTAGAATCGGTATGGTTGAAAAA
>JAVXUL010035515.1:0-11240 GCA_035590515.1 Trichilia minutiflora
CTTTATCTTTTAATGAAAAAGGAAATAACTTAAGCTTAACAATTTCTTCACTACATGTCTGATCATTGAAAGTTATGTAAATTTCTTCAAATTCTTTTAAATGCAAGTATGGACTCTTAGATTCTAAGCAATGAAAATTACGAAGCAAAGGAATCATACCCGGCTTAAACATAAAGTTATTTGCATTAGGTGAAAAAATGAAATAAGAAGGAGTAGAATGTTGAGGAGGTCGCAAGTATTCACGCATGGTTTTCAATGGAAGATTTTTAATTTTTCCTTGAATGCTTTGATTATCGGCCATGATGCTAGAAGTATGTGATGAAGAAGATGTATCAAATAAATTAACAAAGAAAGTTTGAGAATTACCTTTCACCAAACGCCCCAAATGTGGATCACGATACCAATTTAGCATAAACAAAATAAAATACACAATAATTATAGATTAATAAAAGAAAATGTTAGCACTATAATATAAAAGAGGTGGTGTAAAACCTTCCTCTTAAAAAAATATAAACAAGACAATAATATAAAAGAGGTTGGGTCAAACCTTCCCTTTAACAAGAATATAAACAAGATAAAGTTATAAAAAAAGATGGAAAATTCTTCCCCTTAACATAAATAACGAGTAAATAAATTACAATAAAATAAAGTGTAAGAAAAATAAAATGTGTAGGAGGCTTAGCCTTTCATAAGATCACTTTTACCTTGGTTATTTACACTCCTCAGCAACAGCGTTAAAAACTTGATCTCGGTTAGATTTTGTACCCAAGTATAGGTAGTCTTGTTGTAGAATAGTCCGGTGAGTCCAAGTGTCGTATCCACAAGAAGTGTTTCTTCCAAGAGTCTAATTGGTTATGTCCGAGCCAATATCCAATAGAAAAGGTAGAATAGATGTTGGATTGATTTTAAAGAGAAAATTATCAAATAAGAATTAAAATACTAAGACTTTGAAAATTGATATTTTAGGATGATGGTTAGTAAAATAAATCCCTTATTTAACTCAATCGGAAGCTGAAAATCGTTTAATGTATGAAAAATATATTTTCTTTAAAAAATAAATATTTGATTAAAAGAGTGTCTTTAAATTAATTGATAAAAAACATAAGAAAAATATTTAAGACATTTAATGTTCAAAGCATTTTTTGTACCATATGTTTACAATGAATCAAAGAAAGTTTTTCCAAGCATTCAATGTGCCAAATGTTTACATAAAAATTAAAGAGTTTAAATGCTTAAAAATATTTTTCAAAACATGAACATGCAATTAATAAAAAGAACTTTAACATTAAAAGCAAAGATGGTATTTAAAGAATATACCATATATCCTTAGTATCAACCTCCTAGCCGTAGTTAGAACTTTAGAAATTCATGGAGATGAGAGAACAAAAATTCATTACAAACTAATTTTATTACATCAAATTACATTCTTAGAACACAAAATAGTGCTCTTATTTATAAGCAAACATGAGACCTAAATGTCAAAGTAGGTGGTTATAATATTTGATAATTAAGTTGAAAACTTTGACAAATGGAGTTGAAATATTCTAACCGTCACAAAAACGCCATGGATGACCTCAAATATAGATGATTCAGCCCTTGTGGTAAACATGAAAGTTGTAGATATTTGACTCTTATTTCGAATGCCCCTTGTCTCAGGTCAATCCAAAATTTCTATCAAAAAATATGGGTCAATTATTAAAGCAAGATCGGGCTAGACTGGAACAGCAATAAGGCTTAATTGATAGCCTCAAAAGTATAACTTAAAGCCCGAACTGATGGTTGGACTAAACATGATAGTTTTAGTCCGATGAGTTAGATTTCCAATGGATGAAGATTCACCTTAGTATCTCTTTTGGATGAAAAGTTATACCCTTTTTACGTTCACTGCATAAAAATCAAAATTAACTAAAATTGCAAACAAAGTAAATTTTACATCAAACACTAGAAATATGCATAAATAGAGAGAGTTAATCATACTTTGAAGTGTATAATGATGAATTTAAACCTTAGTACATGTACTCATCACACTCCCCAACCAGCTTATTGCTAGTCCCTTAACAATACAAAGCGTTAATATTTGGCAATAAATTGAAACAAGATGTCATGCCTTGACTATAATCGACCATGTGGCAATCGTCACGAATCCCAAAAATACATCCTATCATTTAGAATGCACCCCTAGGACCCACAAGGCATTAGTACATGTTTTCAAACTCATTTTCAAAGATAAAATAAAATAGAATGGAAGATTTTCATACACATATAAAATCAACATCAAGATTTTCTTAAAATACTTTACAATTATAATACATATATCTCTTAGTCAAGCCAAAATATCCAAATCATATTATTATAAATATTTTTCTGTATAGTAGATCATAATATAAAAACTTGAGTCGAGTACCTAAAAAACTATACTGAAGTCTCGCTTCAAGTTTGCTATATCACGCCTGACTACACTAACCTAAAATGGGAAGTGAGGGGTGAGTATTTGGGGAAATACTCAGTGAGTAGACAAATACACAACAAACAGAAATCAGAGGTCCATACATTGATTACAAAAAATCCTCGTAATCATAAAATCAAATATATTGAAATATAGCATCATATACATATCTGAAAAATCAATATAATATCAAATATATATATCCCCTCGGTCTATAGGATCCCATTTACTCCCTTAGAGCTGTATGGCTAATCTGTAACCCTGGATGGGGATGTGTGCCCATGTATAATATCCCTCGATCTATAGGATCCCATCCACTTCTTCTGAGCTATATGACTTATCCGTAATCCTGGTTGGGATACTATCATATCAGTATAAGGCTATCATACTTTAGCCTAGACATGTGGATTCCATTCATCCTACCTTAGACTGTATGGCTAATCCACACTCTCGGGTCTATTAGATTTCACCCACTCCATATGATCTGTATGGCTAATCCTCACCCATATATAATCAATAACATGGCACACAGAACTGTAAATCAACGTCAATGGTCCATCAGGACAAATTAAATAATAGTTGGCTCACAAGGCCAAAAACATTATCTGTGACTCACAAGGCCAAAATAGTAAAACAAGACATGTTGGCTCACAAGGCCAAATCGACGAGTATAGCACCCCGGCCATTACACTCAACTATGCCACATTCATAAACATATATAAAATTGGCCTCCGACCTCAAAATCACAATAAAAAATATACAAATTAGGCCTCCGACCTTATATTCATGGCAATCTAGATTTCACAACAAACTTATCTTTATCACAAACAAGGGGCCAACCCGACCACCACACAACATACATTCAATGCCTCCTCATTTCGGTTATACTTATACATATTCATATGCTATCATCTCTAGCATTATAGTTATTCAAAAGTAACATAAACTGAGGCAAAGGGAAAGGAATGTGTCCACTCATCGTTTCCCACCCTCTTGGTATCCTCCTCGCAGCAGAGATCCCCCGTTTCGGCTATCGCACCTGGATACGCATACAAACACATATTTAATATCTGTCACAATGTGCGTGTATGATACAATGTATGCTCATACTACTCTTGCACTCTTCTCTCTCTCTCTTTCTCTATCCTCTCTCTCTCTAATATACTACCATATACTGTCTACACACGTTCTCACTTCTCTTTTATGCCATTCTTAGTTATTTCAGCACCAATAAAAGCTAAAGTCCTCTAATTTATCGATACAAATGATAAAATAGAAAAACCCTAATTTTTAGGGTTTCGTAAATAGTACTCAAACTATCTATTCCTAGATTAACATGAAATGACAGCTCAAATAAGAGAGAAAAGATTAAGAACAGGCTTACCCGAACTGTTAGGTGAGCTTGGAACCCCTTTTTAGCTTGAATCTCTCTTTGATTATTATTTACTATACCTCTTCTCCTCACAAATCCTTATAATCTGACGGGTAGAACTCCGATCAAAGGAGATTTCTGGGTTCTGGTGGTGATTCTCAGTTCATAGGAACTAAAATGATGAAGTTTGCTTGAGAAATAGTGGAGATCAATTTCAAAAGTGAGAGAGAAAGGGTTTTTGTCAAAAATAGAGATAGAGAAAGTGAAATAAGCAAATGAGAAAAACGATCTCCTTTCTCAATATAAATAGGTTGTGAAATGAGGTGTCGATACCTTTCAAAATGTATCGACACCTTTGGCATTTTGCCTGCAATGTATCGATACGTTTCATCGTAAACAAACTTCATCTTCATCACAAAGGTGTAGATACCCTTGCCAAGGTATCGATATATTTGACACTATCACAGTTCATAAAACTTGCAACGTATCGATATATTTGACCCATTACTGTTTATCATGCGTTCAATGTGTCGAAACGTTTGGCCCTTAACTCTGAAAGGTGTCGATACCCTCCTCTAAAGGTATCGATACCTTTGGCCTTACCCATAACGTATCGATACGTTGATGCAAACATATCGATACGTTTGCCTCTTCTCCTTCTTCTGAGGACTGTTACTTTAAATGGCCATAACTTTTGGCTCGGCTATTGTCACAGAACCCAAATATATCAATGGAAAGCTTTCTCCGAGCTCTACAAATCAGAACTTTTTCTTAATTAAAAATGATTTTAGCGTCAAAAATCTAGTTCTTTCTTATAGACTTATATTATGTACCACACATCTTCTTCCAAAATGAATTCAAGTTATCACACCCTCTCGCGCATGATCTAAACACTGCTACATGCATGAAAACTCATGAGAGTTTTACAATAATACTCATAACTCTAGGGGACGGGTTTCACAATTCTCCCTCCCTTATATGAATTTTGTCCTCAAAATTCTATATGACGTATATGGTAAGCAATAATAAAAGAGTATACTAAGGCATACAGCTACTCTTTTCCCCTAATAATCAAATAAAGGTATTTTAAAATACCTCACTTATTATTCATTACTAGGAGAAGAAACTGCAACCTCTATAGAAAAATAATAACAATGAAAATAAAATATACGTCACACAAAAAATACAAGAATCTTTCTTTTAGGATAAATACATACCTTGTCACTGGAAAAGATGTGGGTATTGCTGTCTCATCAAACTCTCTAGCTCCCAAATCATCTCCTCAACTGTGGTACTCTACCACAAGACTTTCATCATCAAAATAGTCTTATATCTCAGGACCCGCTCTTGTCAATCAAGAATTCACATCGACTGTACCACACAATTGAGATCATCTTTCAAATCCACCGGTGGTGTCTCAAGTATGTGGGAAAGGTCCGACACATACTTCTTTAGCATAGATACAAGGAAGATATCATGTATCCTACTCAGCTGTGATGGTAAATCCAATCTATAGGCTATTGGGCTTATCATTTCCATAATACCAAAGGGTCCAATACATCGAGGATGTAACTTTTCTCGATTCCTGAATCTGATTATTCCTTTCCAAGGCAATATTTTCAAGAAAACCTGATCGCTTACTTCAAATTCCAATACTCTCCTCTAAGTATCAACATAGGATTTCTGCCTATCTTGGGATGCTTTCAATCTCTCTCTGATAATCTTGACTTTCTCTGCAGTGATCTTAATCAACTCTATATTCTCGAGTTTTCTTTCACCGACTTCATCCCAACATACTGGGGTTATGTATTTTTTACCATACAAAGCCTCATAAGGTGCCATCCCAATGCTAGCCTGATAACTATTATTGTACGTAAACTCTATCAATGATAGATATGTATCTCAACTACCTAAAAGGTCAATAACACATGCTCGAAGCATGTTCTCTAACGTTTGGATGGTTCTTTCTGACTGCCCATCGGTCTGAGGATGAAATACAGAACTAAAAGTCAACTAAGTGGCCATAGCTTTTTGAAGTCTAGGCTAGAATCGAGATGTAAAATGGGGATCCCGATCTAACACAATGGTAACTGGCACTCCATACAATCTAACAATCTTGACAATATAAAACTTAGCCAATTCTCCAAGAAAAAAATCACTCAATTGGTAGAAAATGAGCTGATTTAGTGAGTGGATCTACAATCACTCAAATAATATCATGGCCTGCTTGAGTTTGAAGTAACCCGACCACGAAGTCTATAGTAATATGCTCCCACTTCCACTCAGGTATAGGTAGAAGTTATAAAACTCCTGCAGGTCTCTGGTGCTCAGCCTTTACCTGCTGACATATCAAATATCTAGCCACAAACTAGGCTATATCCTATTTCATTCTTGACCACCAGTAACTCTCTCTGATAATACGGTACATCTTAGTAATGCTCGAATGCATAACAAATGTAGAACTATAAGCCTCCTCTAAGATATCCTCTCTCAGCTCTCTGTCACTGGGTATACATACCTGACCTCTGAAAGTCAAGGTCCCATCCTGAGTGAAATAGAAGTCACTCTCCTTGCTATCTCTAATCTCCTGGCAAGCTCTGACCAACTCACTATCTGACATCTGGCTCTGTTTGATCTGATCAACTAGGGTAGGTTTAACTATAAAGCTAGTCATCAAGGCTCCAACCTCATCATACCCTAGTGATACTCCCATCACTCTCAGATCTATCAATAAAGGTATGTAGGTGGTACGAACATGAGCTAACCTGGCTGAAATCTTTTTACTCAACGCATCAGCAACCACATTAGCCTTTCCTGGGTTATAGTCAATGATCATGTCATAATCCTTAATCAACTCAACCACCTTCTCAGTCTTAAATTCAGCTCTTTCTACGTAAACAAATACTTGAGGTCCAAGAAGCTATGGATCTTTATAACATTCTTTGGCTGTTCCCACTGAACTATGGCCTCAATCTTCTTTGGATCCACAAGTATCCCACTGTCAGTCACAACATGCCCTAGGAAGTTCACCTCTCTAAGCCAAAACTCGTACTTAGAGAATTTAGTATACAACTATCTCTCCCTCAAGGTCTGAAGTACTACCTTGAGATGCTGGGCATATTCTCTCATATTTCTCGAATATACAAGTATGTCATCTATAAACACAATGATAAACTTGTCTAAATAAGGGTGACCCGATTCATCAAATCCATAAAAGCTTCATGTGCATTTGTTAATCCAAATGGCATAACCAAAAACTCATAATGGCCATATCGAATCCTAAATACCTTTTTGTGGACATCATCCTCTCTAATCTTGAGCTGGTGATATCCCAATCTCAAATCAATTTTGGAAAACAAACTCGCACTCTATAATTGATCAAACAGATCATCTATCCTCGGTAATGGATATTTGTTCTTGATAATCACTCGATTGAGCTATCTGTAATCAATACAGAGCCTCAATATACCATCCTTCTTTTTCACAAACAAAATTGTTACACCCCAAGGTGACACGCTTTGTCGAATAAACCCCTTTTTGATCAAATTTTTCAATTGAGTTTTCGATTCTTTCATTTCTGCGGGTGCTATACGATAAGGTGGTATCAAAATTGGTATCGTCTCTTGCACCAAATCGATATAAAACTCAAATTCTTTATTAGGTGGTAATCTAGGTAATTCTTTTGAAAACACATCGAAGAATTCTCTCACCACTGGCACCTGTTCCAGAGTAACTCATGGAATTGATCTATCAATCACATATGTCAAATATGCCTGACACCCTTTTTGTAACAATCTCTTAGTCTCTATCTTTGAAATTGTACAGGAAGGAAGAATTCTCCGCTTGCCCATAAAAATAATCTCTGGCTCTCCTGGCTGTCTGAAGGTCACCACCTTCCTAAAACAATCAATCGCAGCAAAATACTGAGATAACCAGTCCATGCTTAAAATGGCATCAAAATCTTGGATTCTCAATAGAATCAAGTCAATCTCAAAAGCAGTATCTCCTATCCAGAGCTTACATCCACTAAATACGGTGTTCCAAAGTAATCTCAGCTCCAAGGGCATATAAATAATCAACTCTAGTTTTGAAGGTACCAGGTCTCTATTAGCGTATCGTACAAATGCAATGCTAATGAATGACCTATCTGAACTAGGATCAACCAAAATGTATACTGGATAATCAAAAATCATCACCATACCTGTAACCACATCTAGATTAACCTGAGCCTACTCTTGATTCATTGTAAAAACTCGAGTCTAAACTCGTGATTGGTTCCTCTAATTACCCTGATGAGCGGACTCACTTCCTCATCTAGCCTAGTGAGCACCCATAAACTGTGGTTGAAGCATGGCCTGCTATGCACCAGAAAATGTCAAATCTTACCCTGGCTGGCTAGCAGTCTCTATTGTCCCCAAACTAGGATACTCTCTTTTCATATGAACTACCTGGCCACAATAAAAGCACTGGAGAGGTAATCTATAAGGCCCGCTATGATACCTTATACAATTAGGACATCGCCTACTATCGGATAACTTTTTGCCTGATTGTCCTGATCCCGAGATAAAAGTACCAAATCGAGATGATCTTTTCTCTCTATGAGAAAAAGATTAAAAAAAAACAGGACTTGTTGACTGGCTACTCGAAGATCCACGACTACGGCTCTTCTTAGAAGACTGACTAATGAAACATTGAGGTCCTTTCACTTTTGGAATACAGACTTGGATCTCCTTTCCCTAATCAAAGACTCTGCTTGAATGGTCAATTGTACTACCTCCTCATAACTCTATTTGCCTATCATTGGCATTCTGTCTCCAATCTCTAAATTCAGCCCGACCTCAAACTTAGCACACAAAATTTCCTCAATAACAAGTTTTGGAACAAATTCTGCCAACTGCCTTAGATGAGTCTCATAGACTGCTATCGTACTCTCCATCTATCTCAAGTTCATAAACTCTTACCTTTTCTGATTATTGTGAAAGTGCGTAAAGTACTTCTCTTAAAAGGCTCTCTGAAAATCTATCTAGATAGGCTTAGCACTTAGCCTCAAAGATATGCCACCAAGTAGCAACACTCTGCTCAAGTAATCTAGTAGCCACTCTCAGCTTTTCCTCATCTGACAAATCCATGTCATCCATATTTTGTTGCTTTGTCCTCAACCATTTACTTGCTTCTAGAGCATCATTGATTCCACTAAAAGGAACACTTCCAAGTTATCTCACTTCCTCGATCAATTTAGACAACTTTCTCACTAGTCAAGACAATTCAGGTTGATTCGCATCTGGCACTAAGTTCTGTGCGCTCATAAACGCCATGAATGTGTTCAATGTCTCCTGTAACTAAGAGAAATGAGCATTCCCTTCAGGATTCTGCATCTGTGGCAGAGGATCCACAGGAATTTGCTCCTTCTCATAAGCAGATGGTGGAGCATAAGATGATACTTCCTGATCATCTCTAATCGCGATATTCTTCCGAGGTCTACCTCTTCCCCTCTCGAGTTGTGGCGGTATTTTACACTAAAAATTCATATAATCATAAAATATAATTAACTCGACTCAACCTATGGTTTACTGACACATTCTCATTGAAATCATCAAAATTTGAAAATCTTCAATAGTCAAAATCGAGAGAGTTCAAAAACAAAAAACTTAACTCACTCAAAAACCACAAGCTCTGAAACCAATAAAATTATCAAAAATAGAGAGACAAAAAGTGAAATCAATAAATGAGGAAGACGGTCCCTCTTCTTGATGTAAATAGACTGTGAAATGCCCAAAGGTATCGATACCTTTGGCATCATGCCTACAACGTATCAATACCTTCCTTAACGAATCGATACATTTCATCACAAATAAACTTCATTTTTATCACAAAAGTGTCGTTACCCTTGCCAAGGTATCGATATGTTTGATACTATTATAGTTCATAAAGCTTGTAACGTATCGATACGATTGGCCCATTACTGTTTATCATGCTTTTAACGTATTGATACATTTGGCCCTCAACTCTGAAAGGTGTTGATACCCTTCTCTAAAGGTATCGATATCTTTGGCCTTACCCACAATGTATCGATACGTTTCTGTAAACGTATATGCTTGCCTCTTCTCCTTCTTTTGAGGATTGTTACTTCAAATAGCTATAACTTTTAGCTCGGATATCGCCACAGAACCTATAATATATCAATAGAAAGCTCTCTCTGAGCTCTACAAAATTAAAACTTTTTCTTAATTAGAGATGATTTTAGGGTCAAAAATTTAGTTTTTTCTCATAGACTCATATTCTGTACCACACATCTTCTTTCAAAATGAATTCAAGTTATCACACCTTCTCGCACATGATTTAAACACTTCTACATGCACGGAGACTCAAGAGGGTTTTATAATAATGTCCATAACCCTAAGGGACGGGGTTTCACACAAGAACTCACTTACAAAAGATTTATTATTTCACTTCTTTTTGATATTTCTAAATAAGTAAACTCTCAATCATAAGTCTCAAGTACAACCACAAATCCCTTAAACAAGAAATCCATAAATCTTTTTTCGTGCATAAAGTGATACATAAATTATGGAGCTTTATTGAAAAAGATAACAAAATTCATTCTTATTATTTCACAAGAATTAACATCTTTTGGGCAAATTCTTTTTAAATACAATAATCATAACCCAATTCCTAGGTCAATGACACCTAGACCAATTGATCTTAGGGCATTAGGTTTTAAGATACCCCTTCAAACTTCTTTAGAAAATGATTTTAAACTTAAATAAATTCATAACCTAATTCATCACCCAATGACTCCTAGACCAGTTGGCCTTAAGGCATTAAGTGTTAAGACACTCCTACGAGCCTCTTTAGGAGATGAACAATTATTTATTTATGATATTTTTTTTTTAGCCCTTAGATACAATTCTGGTGAAATCATCAAAAAAAATATTGTCAAATTCTCAACTTACAACCTATAATCATACATCAAAATGTGTGTGTGATAAGCATAATTTAAAATTATTGCTCAATAGATCTATGGACACAACTATTTAACCAATGAGTACACGAAAGTTTACAAATTTGAATAATACAAACAGAAGAAAATAACAAAAATTTGATATAAATTCTAAAAATTAAGGCCAAAAGATAATATAAACACACAAAAATACACAAAACTATTCGCTTGAAAAATTACACTACTAAGATACATTTCAAGGATTGAAGAAAAAAAATAATCCTTTACTCAACCATCTTTACAGAAATCGAACACTGTTAGTGAATCTTCTCACTTTTTTTTTTAAACACACACAAAAATAACACAACGAAAACACAACATGTAATATCAACTATCCCTCCCCCTAACCAATTTGAGACATTGTCCTCAATGTCTAAATATAGAAAGGTAAAGTATAGAAGATATCACCTGAGTTAGCTTTT
>JAVXUL010035526.1:0-11239 GCA_035590515.1 Trichilia minutiflora
TTTATATGATAAAAGGCAGGGACTTATATGATAAAAATATATATTTTTGTTTTTAGTGAGGGGAGTGTTTATTATTTTTGAAAACATTAGGGGGATTTTGTTTTAAAGTTGCTGACAGGGGGGTGATTGGTTTTTTAGAAAACGTTAAGGGGGAAAACGTCAATCTCCCTTTATGCAATTTATGATTCTACTAATGCAATTTAACCTATTTTAGCAAAATCAACGAATGAACCATAAATTTTCGTCAGAACAATAACTTGTTTATTGTTCTAGTTCACTCACATTTTTCCAAACTTGTGTTTCAGCTACCTCATTACATGAATAACTATCCTATGACCTAAATAACACATTATAACATAAATTTTCGCAATTAAAAGTAATCTAAATTCGTCAACATATAGTAACACCCAAGATTCAAAATTGTTCAATTATGACATAAACATTTAAAATGGGTTAAAAATATCATTACTTACTTCATTGTACCTTGGGAATGCTTTAATTTTAGATAATCCTCGAATAGTCCAAATTTAAGTGAAAACCCAAATTTCTTTCCCTTTGTGATTTCTTGCCCTTTTCAATAAATTGAATATTGCAAGAGGTTTAGAATGTTATGTTAAGTAAGAAATTGAAGAGAGAATAAGAAATTTGCAAGGTGGAGTGTTGGGCTTTGAGAGGTAGCAAGGAACACACAGGGAAGAAAGAAGGAAAGAAAAGAGAGGAAGAAGAATGTGGGAGGAGGATGGGAGTTTGGCCTCTATTAATAATGCAAGATGAATTTAGTATTTTACCCTTCAAAAATATAAAGGAGAAAGTTTTATATGGGAGCAAAACAATTATTTCGCATGAATTTTTGACCATTTAGTTGAACAAATCACGAAGTTCATTCAAATAAATTGATGAATTCGATTGAACAAATTATGATTCATTCAAACAAACTCTTCGATGCCTAAAAATTCAAAAAGCCCTGAGTTTATCATTCGAGCAAACTGCGGTTCATTTGATCAAAACGGTTCATTTGAACGAATTGATGTATTCGATCAAATGAATCACATGATTTGTTCAAACGAATTTGAACCAATTTTTAATTCAGGGAACCCTTAAAATTTCATTCGATGATATATTTACATATTTTCATTTATATCCTCACTCAAATTAGAAAATATCATTGGAGTCTCACTGAAAATAAAACTAACTTTTAATTTTGTTTACGTTTCTGCATTGGCAACTTCAAAACTCATTCTTAATCAAATTAAATTCTCAAAATAATTATTGAGTCGCGATGATGTGTCAACTATTTACCTATTAGACATAAAGGCATACACAAATCTAATGAAAAATTATCATATTACCCGTGAGTTTTAGACACAAGGCTTACACGTATAATATTATTAGTGTAGTATGCTTGAGAAACCATTCGTGTTATTAGTTTTAGGGTATATTTTTAATATATCACTGCATATATATGTACTATACATGTATATTAATAAAGAAATTATTATTGTTCATATATATATGTTACTTTCTCTTTCGATCATACTAATGAATAAAGTATACATATGAATGTCCAGATAATCGAATTATCTAAAATATTCTTTACATACGCAGTATCTATTAAGCATCGATATTATATAGTAGGTACACTGAATGTCTCCGATGAATATTATAAAATGATATTAGTGCGGGTGATATGAGATTCATGTCATTAGGATATTAGTATGGATTAACAGTTAGAGAACTATTTTTCAAACGTGATCAAAGAAATGATGAATCATACAGAATGTATGCAGTCAATAATTCATTATTTTATTGTAGTAGTGTGTGACATACTCCTTTGACATGAGATATCATAATCATTATCTGATACAGATGCACATGATTCATATGGTGTATAAGTACAAGACTAATCACGTATTGTATAAGAAAACGATTTGGTCATGGGTTCTTTATATCAGGATGTAAATGACTGTTAAGATGGGATTTGTCAACTCAATGTATAAAGAATTAGAGTTCTCATTGACTCGATCCAAATTTGGGTTCCCATTTAGACATTAATAAATGGTTAAAATCCAAATACCCTTGACTAAGGAGTTTCTAAATCATATAAAAGAGTTTTTAATGACAAGTTTAGCATATAATGACTGATGATCCGAGATTGACACTGAGTTTAGGATTTTGACTTTCTGTAAGCCCTAACTTAGTCGAGATTAGACGACAAAGGGATATTATCCACACAAAACATAAAATCGGATGCTAAAGGTTCAATGAAGATTTTTTTCATTGTGGTTTAGGGACTATACCACATTACTAAATACTAACCATAGTCATTGAGTATTTGAAAGTTCATAACAAAATCGGTGAGATCGATTTTGGTCGCGGCTAATACTATAGTGAACCCAAAAGTCACAACCTAAAACCTTTTGTTTTCTTCTTAAATATGAGAGAGAATATTGATTATTATCTGTTAAGAAGGCTAGCACTCTCGGTGATAATAATCGATTGAAAATTATAAATTATTTATATGTTAAACAGTTTAATGATTCTGGAGCTTGATAAATTGACTCGATTATAACTTAAAGTAAGTTATAATATTTCATTAATATTACAGAATATAAATAGAATTAATTAAAGTTTGTCAGAGTTAGTTTGATTAACTTTAGCACAAGTTTGGTATTAAATTATATAATAAGGGGCAAACTTATCATTTTATTTTGTTACTAATTACAAGATTGTCAGACAAGCATAGAACTCAAATGTCATTGACTTAATTTTCAAAAACACTTTGGTAATTTATGATGATAGTATATAAAGAGTCAAAATTTTTGTGATTTGTTTTTAATGTTTTCATTTTTTATAAAAATTGAAACCAAGACATTCAAGCTTTCACTCTCTTTCTTTTTCTCTCGGCCAAGGAAGAAGTATAAAAAGGAGTTTTGAACTCTTAGAGGCTTTGATATTTTTGAAGCTTTCTTTATCATCCAAACACTAAAAGGTTAGTATTTAATACTTTAGTTTGATGAAAATGATCAAATAAAACTATAAAATCATTTATGCATGTTTAAACCCTAAATAATTTTGTGAAAACCTAACAACATTAACAAATACAAATCATTTTTCCATTGGACATGGATCATACTATGAGTCGAGAAAGAGAATTATATCTGAGATTGTTAATACTGACTCTAGCACTAAAATTTCTTCTTCTACTAACTTAATATGTCCTAAAATTGAAAGGTGAGGGGATCAATATACATCAGTATGCTCGGTAAGTGGATAAAAACATATAAACATAATTATATAATTATTTGTATCAATATAAGTAATCTTATAAACAAAATAAAAATAGATTTTAATTTAAGTAATATACAAAACAAGGATAAATCTTTTAAATTTTTTTAAAATAACCTCAAAACCAATTTAAATTCACTGAGTTGCTCTCTTTTGTAATAATTACGGGTCAAGAGTAATCCCTAGATTGTTAGTGGGTTCTCTACGATAGCGGTATTAATTGGACAACAATATCGCACAGTAAGCATACTGAATGCCTCTAATAAATATTATGATATAATATTAGTGCGAGTAATAAAGAGATTAATGTTACTAAGGCATTAGTATAAATTAATAGTTAGTAAACTATTTTTTGAATCTGACCAATCAACGATAAATCCATGGTAAAGTATATCGTCAATGATTTATCATTTAATTGTACTAATGTGCAATGTAGTCCTCTAATATGAGATATCATGTTCGAATCTAATATAGATGCATATGGTTTATATAATATATATAAGTACAAGACTAATTACATCTTGTATGATTTAGGTGTCTAGGTGTTGAGCTTCTATATCTTTTTAACATTATAGAAATAGCTTCCTGATAGATTCTCATAGTAGTGCCAGTTATTAATAAACAAAATCAGTGCTTTATTATATTTGGTCAAATGTCATAGGAACTAATTACCAGTGTTGTTAAAATCGCAATTTTGACTCGTGGAATCGATTAAAATCGCGATTTTAACATAGAAAACGATTTTGGTTTTATAAAAAACGTAGCTATTGAAGAAATGTTGAAATCACCATTTTTGAACTGAAAATCGCAAAAAACACATTTCTGCAATTTTGTATTATCAACGTTATAAATTTTCAAACGATGTCGTTTGCTCAATCTCAAGTTGCTTCATCAATCCCTCAGATCGTCCACGACTATGGGCATGAAAGCATTTTCATTCTCCAGTTCTTCCCGAGTTCTCCGTCTCTCTTTCCCTTTGATTTCCACTCCACTCACTCGGTCACTTCAGCTAGACCTATCATCAGGTGAATCTCCGCCATCCGTTTTCTTCTCTTCCAAATATTTTTTGTTTTTATTTTATTTTATTTTATTATATTTAATTTGGAATGTGAATTCATTTTGATTTTTTGGATAGATTTTGATGTTTCGAGTGCCTTTTCTTTGACCCTAACAGACCTAGAGGCCAGAAGTTATCGATTACTCCATTTGCAATACCCTTGAACATTTTTGTCTTTCGGGTTTGCTTTATGTTCAAAGTGCTTTTTTATATGCAAATTTGGTTTTATATGAATATATTTTCATTTGAGATGGTTGTTTTGTATGTAATTCTACTGATTCTAACGCAAATTTGGTTTTTGTTGTTTGGTCAAATATTATGTTATATCTGTTATCCCCTATTTGATTATTTAACATACTAACAATATACTTGCAAGCTCTTACTTGGTTAGTCAGTTGTATAAATATTATCAGTTATATTTGTATTTTAGTCTAAATGTAATGCATGGATATTCAGGATGTTGTTTGTAATAGTATGGTGTGTATGGAAACAAGTATTATATAATGAAGCATAAGAATTGTTTACAGGTGTAGGAATTTTAGATTTTTTATATCAATTTATCACATAGGCGATGTAATTAGCTCAAAGATAGAAATTTTCAAATATAATCTGTTTGTTAAATGGTTAAGATTCACAGAATGCTTAGGAGTAAAATTTCATATTATCAATTTGTTAGTTGTTAAACCAATGAGCTTTGAATGTATATAGGAGCAAACAAATGGCCAACTTAGTTTAAATTCTGTTTACTCAAGCTTGCTGCATTCTATGCACTTTTGTTTGCTTAGGCTTTCTGCATTCTGTGCACTCTATACCATCATTTGCTGATACAGACATAACATATTCTCCTCACATTTATCCTTAATTGCTTGTGAATTGATTGTAGTTAAAAGGGGCGCTTCAATGGTAAAGTTTTTTGTCTTATAATAATGCACTATATGATTCAAGCTGGCGATATTGATTAGTTCTGAAGTACTGAGGATTGGACCGCATGAGGAAACACTAACATCAACTTGATGCAAGTTTGCTAATTTGAATTAATTTCTTGGTTTTCATTTGTGTCTCTCCCTTATTCTCCATTGGTTTTGTATTATGACACCCGTGTTTGTACCTCAAGGGCATATTTGTAACTTCACCACATTTTTTATACATGCTTTTGTATTCATCGTGCATATCGATAATTTGTCCGCCTAATTTTGGATATATTTGGCATTTATGTTGATTAAAAAGAGTTCAGGTGAGTGTACGTTGGGACCCCGTTTGTGTTTTTCAATTTTGGAAAGGACTCAAGTGGAAAAGTCCATTTTTAACAAGTTTGGTCGACTGAATGGATAATTCGTTCGACCGAAATTTTGAGGACTCTCTGGAAAAATTTTGGCTTTAGATTCGTTCGAACGAATAAGGGGATTCGTTCGATCGAATTGGGATTTGTTCGACCGAAAGAGCCATTCGTTCAACCGAAGTGTGAGTTCGTTCGACTGGCAATTGGAAAGCTCTCTGACTTCTGTAGACGCTGAAGGGTTTGTTCGAACGAAGTGCTATTCGTTCGACTGAAGGGGGTGATTCGATCGAACAAATCTTCGATTCGTTCGATTGAACCAGCGTGAATTGATGATTTTGCCCTCTTCTAGAAACTTCCGCCTTCAGAAAACTTAAGGGCAAATTGGTAATTTTACCCTTTTCTATAAATAGGGGTCCAGGGTTAGAATTTTTGAGTTTTGCTTCTCTTTTCGTCTCTCCTTTCCCCTCTCACGTTCTCTCAATCTCTCTCTCTCTAGACTTTGCACGATTTTTATCCAAATCTCGATTTCTCTTCGCAGACGAGTCACATTCCACGCGTCTATCATGCTGGGAGCATCAATTTGACGATAGAGACGCGGATTTACGAAAGAGGAGCTAGGGTTCCAGAGTTGAATTTGGGGCTTTTCGAGTTAAAGGCGAAATTAGAGCAAACCGACCACACCACGAGATTTGTAGCTTCAATTCTAACTCGTCTGTATGTTTATTTTACGATTTTATGCATTTGATTTGTATGGGTTTCACTATTCATCCAAGTAGATTTTCATAGATTTCGCACGTGCATTTTAGTTTTAATGCATAATGTGGACTATAGAGAAGTCGTAGGAAGCTGAAAATATAATTTTAAAAATTTTGGATAACTATAAACAGTAACTCTAGTTACTGTTTTAACGAATACATGGGGCCCATAAATCAAAATCGCGTATATTAATTGAAACAAGTTGGTTTAGCTACAATATGGGTCCATGTCGATATTAATTGGATGATTTCATGTAAAATGGGGATTTTAGGTAATGTGGTGTAATGGTTCGAATATTGAAACCTAGATTAGCATGTATCGCACACATTAGAATTTTTATATATTTATACATTGGGGCGTGTATTGATAGTAATGTTATGTGTATGGTTAGGCTACGGTTCGAGATCGAGGTACTCACGTGAGTCGCCAAAGAACGAGGGGAACTAGGGAGTGTATACCCTCCCTATACTGTGAGTGGACACACTTTCCATTCTATTTCCTTATTTATACGTTTGTTTCCTTATAATAAAATGATATGATATGTTTATAAATGTTTTCCTCATTTCTCTTCAAATGTAAAGAATCGTGTATATACTCGAGTTATATATGGTTTTGAAATGGATTTGGTATTGTGCGATATGTTTTATTTGATGACATGGCGAGTGGGCTAGATTTATTCTTGTTATGTGATGTTATGGCCATTGGGCCTTATTAAGTTAGTAGAAGAAGAAATTTTGTGATTATGTGTATTGGTGATAACGGCCTTGTGTACCGGTTTACTGTAGCTATAGAGTGGTAACCTGGGGAGGTGTTCACTGGGATGTAGACCCCCAGGTGAGTGTATAGTGGTAGCCTAGGGTTGACCTGGGAGAGGGGACACCTAGGTGAGTGGAGGCTGGATAGGTGGGCCGTTATGTGATTATAGTTGTATTGTGAAATTGTGATGGGATTTGTCCACCTATGAGTCTTGTCGAGTTAGTCACGGATGTCATCCCGTGTCAGCTCGAGGCAAACGTCAGTGTTGGGCACCTTTTTCTGATAAAAATTTGCATATTTTATAACTGTTGCATTTTAAATCTATTTTTATGAACTAGCATGTTTTCTTGCGTACAAAATCCACTGACGGTCTCGGAACACCCACGGCCAGGGTAGTTATCAAGAAAGGATCCAACCCAATGATTTTCATGATGTGGTTTGGAAACTTTTAAAATAAATAAGTTTTCTTCTGGTTTACTATCTTAAGGTTTAATTGAATATATACATACCCTTTACATGGTTTTGTTTATAATTTGTTCCATTCACTCACTAAGTATATTCACGTATACTCACTCCCCTCACCTCTCAGTTTCAGGGAAAACGACAGGATAGGCTCGGGCGATGGTGATTGCTCCAGAACTGAAGGCTCAGGTATAGCCAGATTGACTCACTTGGTAGATACCATAGTCCACTGGTATTCTTTTAGTTTTTCTTTTGTTGTTGAACTTTTATGAACGAAAAACAGATTGTAATAAATATTTGAATTTCATTTTTGAGTTGGGATTGATTCCCTTAGACATTATTTGAACATGTACTTTTATTGATGTATGAGTATACATATTTATTTAAAATGCTTGAGGTTTGGTTTTATTATAATGAAGTTTGGGTGTTAGGCTGATTTGTTATCGAAAGTGTTTTGCAAACAGGTTTTGTGAATGCCTTACAGGCCTACAGGTTGTATTCTATGTGAATAAGTACACCCTGAAGGTCTATGGCGATTGTCATAGGTGGGACCCATGAGTTAGGGTGTGACAGCTAAATTAGTATTAGAGGTTTTGGCTTGAAATGATTTTAAAAACACCCAAACTTGGTTTTAAACATGATTTGAAATTTGTGTTTGATTTTATTGTTTTTGAAATTCCAATGGACTAGGTGAGTCGAGTCAAGCATCTCCACTATATACATGCGTATAATTAAATTTTGAGTTCTTTTGTAGTACTAATGCAGTCGAGACCTAGACGAGGTCGTGGTAGACCGCGAAGGGAGGTAGTGCCTGAGATCGATGAAGAGGCTACGTCGTATATGCCTCAGCCAGAACCTGAGGAACAGCACGAACCTCCTCTGTCTCAGAATCAACAACCGGGTATGGGGATGCCTCCGAATATGACTCCAGAGTAATGGATGGATTTTATGGCATACTGGAATGCTCAAGCTGCTGAAGTGTCCAGATCAACTCCAAAATTGTCTAAGTTGATTAACGAAGTGTGCCTTTTGGGGGTACTACATATGCCACGGAAGCCAATAGGTGGTTCAGAAAATTAGATGGTGATCTGACTGATATGGAGTTGGAGGATAGGTATAAATTAAAGGTGGCTGTCAGATTATTGGAGGGTAGTGCAGCCACGTGGTGGGCTAATATGCAAGCCAGAGCTTCTGCCCAATTAACTTGGAACGACTTTGTGCAGGAATTCAGGGATCAATACTATAATCCCTTTCACTGCAATCAGAAGAAGCATGAATTTCTTCGCTTGAGATAGATGGGTAAAACAGTAACGGAGTATGAGACTCAGTTGAGGGAGTTGGTGGAGTTCGTACCTGAGTTTGCTAATGATGAAAGTCTGTGCACCAAGTTCGAAGAGGGTCTGAATTTTGAGATCCGTGTGAAGATGTCCTTATCTGGGACTCAGGGATACAAAGAAATGATTCAGATCGAGCTGAGAAGTTGGCCGAAGAGAGGAGATCGAGGGGTCAGTTCCAGAAGAGAAAAGATTTGAGCATACAGATTGGCTCTCCATCCAAGAAGAGTCGTAGTAGCGGTTCATCTAGTGGAGCCTCTGCCATAAGCCCAGCCAGTGTATCTTCGCGTTGTTCTCAAGGCCAGGGACCCTCGAGATTCAGATCAACAGTTCAGGGATCGAGGCAGGAACAGAGAATGGACAGGTGTAGTCACTTCAGGTGTTATCATATGAAAACGTGTCCTCTGCTGTCAGTATGCTACCAGTGTGGGGAGACAGGCCATATAAAAAGATTTTGTCCCAAGTTAGGCAAAGTAGAGACAGAGGGTCAGGCGAGCCAGCACTACTCACATCACCAGCAGCAGCCACCAGTTGGGCAGGCAGCAGTTTCTGTTGGTAGAAGATCAGGAGTTGGTAGTTTATCTGCTGCATCCCGAGGTGCTCACAGGTGCAGACCAGGGTATTTGCTTTGGACCAGGAGCAGGCGCAGACCAACCCAGATGTGGTGACCGACCGGTACAGTTACTATCTTTGATCAGCCTGCATATGCATTGATAGATCCAGGTTCCAACTGATCTTTTATCAACACGGCTTTAGCGTCCCATGCTAATGTTCCACTGTCACCCTTAGACCAAAAAATTATTGTGCATACCTCACTAGGTCAGAAGTTATTGAGGAAGATTATGTTTAGGGATTGTGCTGTAGTTGTAAGCGGAGTTGAGTTGATAACAGACTTGATTCCTCTAAGGATGGAGGACATTGATGTGATTTTTAGGTGGATTGGTTATCCAGGCATCGAGTTAGAATGGATTGCTTTTCTAAGCAAGTTGTTTTCAGAGGACCCGAAGCATCAGAGGTGATTTTCGAAGATAATCGGAGTGTGTTATCTAACAGTATAATTTTTGCTTTAGAAGCTCAGCGATTCATGAAAAAAGGGTGCCAAAGATATTTGGCACATGTTGTTGATAACTCAGTTTCTGAATGTTCTGTGGAGTGAGTTCCCGTGGTGAGGGATTTTTCAGACATCTTTCCTGATGAGTTGCCAAGAATGTCTCCGATGCGAGAGTTCGATTTCAGTATTGATCTGGTGCCAGGCACTACACTGATTTCAATGCCTCTTTATCGTATGGCACCAGCTGAACTTAAGGAACTAAAGGTGCAGCTGCAGGATGTAGTAGACAAAGGTTTTGTCAGACCAAGCATGTCGCCTTGGTGTTCCTCGGTGTTGTTTGTTAAGAAGAAGGATGGAACTCTGTGATTATGTATTGATTATCGATAGCTGAATCGGGTCACTATCCAGAATAAGTATCCACTACCCAGGATTGATGATTTATTTGACCAGTCGCAAGGGACAAGTGTGTTTTCGAAGATTGATATGAGGTCTGGGTATTATCAATTACGGATCAAGGATAGTGATGTGGCCAAGATAGCTTTCCAGACTCGTTATGGTCATTATGAGTTCCTCTAATACTGTTTGGGTTAACTAATGCCCCAGCTGCATTCATGGATCTCATGAATCGGGTATTTTATCCTTATCTCGATAAATTTATGATCGTCTTATCGACGATATTTTGGTGTACTCGAGGACAAAGAAAGAACATGCTCAGTATTTATAAATCGTGCTACAGACGTTGAGAGAGAGGAGATTGTATGCCAAATTTTTAAAGTGTGAGTTTTGGCTTCGAGAAGTGTCGTTCTTGGGCCATGTAGTCTCAAAAGAAGGAATTTTTGTAGATCCTCGAAAAGTAGAAGCTATAGTTCAGTGGGAGAGACCAAAAGCTGTGATAGAGATTAGAAGCTTCCTGGGATTGGCAGGCTACTATAGGAAATTTGTTGAGAATTTTTCTCTGATAGCGGCCCCATTGACACGTTTAACGAGGAAGGATGTTAATTTTGAATGGGACAAGAAATGTGAGCAGAGTTTTTAGGAGTTGAAGAGTCGTCTCACCTCAACTCCAGTTCTGACATTACCTATTCCTGGTGAAGGATATGTAGTGTTTAGTGATGCCTCTAGATAAGGACTGGGTTGCGTTTTGATGCAGAATGGGAAGATAATTGCCTATTATAACGACCCGTACCTCACCTCGAGGGTATAATTGTTATTTCCTATTCTTTTAATTCATGTCTCTGCATTCATCTCAGGCTTCATGG
>JAVXUL010035557.1:0-11238 GCA_035590515.1 Trichilia minutiflora
TACTGGAATTGAAGAGTCTACGAGTGACCCTAGAGTGCGATCAAGATGGTTCGATGTTAGCCAACTTTATTGTGAGATCGACTCTACGGGATCAAATAAAAGAAAAGCAGATGCAAGATCCTGAGTTAGTGAAAGTTTGCCAGAGAATTATGGATAGTAATGCCAGAGACTCCTATATCTCTCAGAATGGAGTTTTAACTTTGGGAGGTAGGGTGTGTAACCCTCTGATGATGATCTGAGAAACGCCATCCTAGAAGAAGCTCATTGTTCAGCTTTTACAATGCATCCTGGTAATACAAAGATGTACATCAAAGAAAGTTATTAGTGGTCTAGAATGAAAAGGGACATCGCAGAGTTTGTTGTCAGATGTATGACATGTCAGCAAGTTAAAGCTGAGCATCAGAAGCCAGCAGAAACACTTCAGCCATTACCCATATCGAAGTGGAAATAAGAGCATATCATCATAGATTTTGTGGTAGTACTGCCACGTACTCAAGCTAGACATGACACAATATGGGTAATTGTGGACCAGTTGACCAAGTTTACACACTTTCTTCCCATCAGAACTAAGTATCCAGTTGGAAAGCTAGCCAGGATATATATAGCAGAGATTGTAAGATTGCATAGTATACCTATAACAATTATGTCAGATCGAGATCCTCGTTTCACATCTCGATTCTGGTCCAGTCTTTAAAGAGCTATGGGTACTAAGTTGAATTTCAGCTCAGCTTTCCACCCTCAGACAGATGGACAGTCAGAGAGAACTATCCAGACACTGAAAGATATGTTAAGAGGGTGTGTTCTGGAGTTGTAAGAGAATTGGGATCGATATTTGCCATTAGCTGAGTTCGTCTATAACAACAGTTATCAGTCCATCATAGGAATGGCACCATACGAAGCTTTATATGGAAGAAAATGTAGAACCCTTTTATGTTGGGATGAAGTGGGCGAAAGAAAGCTAGACAATGTCGAATTAATTAAAGCCACCATAGAGAAAGTAAAGATTATCCGAGACAAGTTAAAGATAGCTCAGGATAGGCCAAAATCATACTCGGATAATAGAAGAAGGGATTTGGAGTTTGATGTGGGTGAACAAGTTTTCTTAAAAGTGTCACCCTGGAAAGGGGTGATCAAATTCCGGAATAGAGGAAAGCTTCACCAAGATTTATTGGACCCTTCAGAATAATTAAACGGATTGGTCCAGTGGCTTATAGGTTGGAGTTACCATCAGAGATGCAAAGGATACATGATGTCTTTCATGTATTCATGTTGAAGAAATATACACCCAACCCCTCTCATATCATTGAATTGTCTCCTATTGAATTGAGAGAGGATTTAAAGTGTACAATGCAACCTGTGGCTATACTCGATTGTCAGGAGCGGATATTGAGAAATAAGGTCATTCCAATGGTAAAAGTTCTGTGGAGAAGTGACGCGATTGAGGAAATGACTTGGGAGCCTGAGCTTCAGATGCAACAGCAATACCCCCATCTCTTCCAGTACTGAGGTATGTTGAATTTTGAGGACAAAATTCTTTTAAGGAGGATAGATTTGTGAACCCCGTGTCTTGAGCCCAAGGGTATAACAATAATATTATAATTTTTTGTACGTGCAATTTTGTCCGTATCATACACAATATGCTACAGTATGTTTTTGTAATTTTTAGGGAGGATTTAATTAAGATCATTCATTTTTGGCAGATTTCGATCGATCAAAGAGGGTGGTTCGATCAACCCATATTGTGAGGGTTCCCTAGAGAATTTATGGTTTCAGGATCGATCGATCGAAAGGGGTGGATCGATCGATCGAAAGGGAAACTTCGATTAATCAAAGTTTGCGAAATGATGATTTTACCCCCTTTTTGAAGCTTCTCCTTTAGAAAACTTACGGGTAAAATGGTAATTTCATCCCAATTTTTATAAAAAGGGGATTCATCCCCGATTTTGTCCGTTCTTCTCCCTTTTCCCTCTCTTTTCCTTCTCACGTTCACGTCTTCTCTATCTTCTTCATCTCCCACCCATTTTTCATCGGATTTTTGATTTCTCTTTGCCTGCGACTTATATTCTACGCGTCTAACTACTCGGGAGCATCAATTTGACAGTAGAAGTGCAAAAATAAAAATGGACGTCTAATTACAGTGCCAGTTCTGGTTCGGTTCCATCAAACTTGAATCGTCGAACCGGTCTGATCCAGTCTATTATTGTTTTGAGTCCGATTTGATTCCAAGAAACAGGTTTCGGGTCTGTTAGACACCACTAAATGAAGGATGAAAGGTTTAGCTTTGGTATGAGAAGGAATTACTCTAATTTTGCAGTGCATGCCCTTTCTTTATATTTGTTTATTTTTGACACACAGTTAAAGATCCAAAGTAATATCTTGGAATCTTATCTAATATTGTTTATGTGGCCTTTAAAATAATTGGTCTACTTTTATAAATTTGAAAAGCTGAAAAAGCAAAGCATAAAGGTGAAGTGTAAGGAAAAGTTGCAATGACCAACTACCAAACAGAAACTCCTTTCACTGTATATGCCGTAGCTTCTGATGCATTTTTTTTGTGTAGTTTCCAGCATCAGAATACAGGAATCGGCGAATTCCTGGGTACGAAGAGCAGAGGGAAGCTTCACTGGGCTACCAAAAAGTTGGCATAAGATAAAAGCATTGCAAATTTACAAAATTACATACCAGGATTGACTATAAGACACGATTGATATTGCTGAAGCCTGAAAGCAATATATAAATGTGTGTTCTTGGCTTCCGGTCAGGTCCTTGCATGAAAAGTTTGAAACCGAAACACGCGCGTCCATTTTCCCGTGTGTGTCGGTTCATTACATTGTCACACTAGACAATAGATTGACTAATATATGTAAGTCCCTTATCATTTGCTATTTATGAAAGAAAGGATTGGTTTGTGCCATTTGATAATATCAAATGGGTCCTTAATTCTCTTAAGCAAATGATTAAAATACCGTGTAATAGTATTGTTCTTGCTCTTACTCTTATATGTAAAGTTTATTTTTATATTGAATGTTTAAAAATTTTGAATTTTAAAAAGTTTTAGACGTTCAATTTGAATTATTTGTTTATTTTATAAATAATATAAAAAATATTAAATTATTTAATTTTTAAATAAAAAATTTTGAAAATTAATTTTTTTCTTTAATATTTTTTATAATTTATATGATAAATAAATATAAAATTTTAAATTTTATTATAATTACTTATATTATATAAAAATAAACAATATTTTTTAATTTATAAGATAACTTGATAAATAAAAATAATTATGTTATTTTATTATATTAATTTTTAATTAAATACATATATTTTAAAAATAAAAAAATTCGATTTTTATATAAATATTGGTACAAGAATTGTCCGTGGACCTTCCTCACGGCCAACAAGGAATGACTCAATTGGTGAGGTGTGAGGCCGATGTGGCTATTATTGAACGGATATTTTTCCACCAGAAAGCGACTGAAAGTGTGGCTGTTTCTGATAAGGCTCCACCTCCTAAGCCTGCAAAGATAACAAACACCTATGGAGTGACGCCGGGAGGGGTTCCCGACGGAGAAACTCCGATCTCTAAGTCAAAAATAATGTGGAGAAAAAAGAAATAAACTTCCGACGAAAGCAATAGAGAGAAAATCGAAAATGGCTTCAAATAGGAGAAAAGTGTATAGAATCTATACCCAAAGGCTATCAAATAAAAATGGTTAGAAAGATGATAATCAGGCTCCCTTTTTCTCTCTCCGATTCTATCATTGTATAATTGAAGTGTAAACTTCTGGTGAGGTTCCAACCAAAATATCCAAAATTCGAGAGAGAGCCCCTCATCTCTGTTGAAGAAAGTTGCCTTATATAATGTCTTTCCCCTGAACAGTGGCTTGGCAACGGAGAATGGGAAGGATGTGACGTTCGATATAGGACAGTGTGCAATCGAATATCATTAATGACCCTGACACCATCCCATCACCTGAAAAAATAGTCAGACGATGGGACGGGTGCATTTAAGGGGTCAACTGTCAGTAACCATTCCCATTTTGATCTGAAGGAGGAGGCACATGTCTGCTGATACTTTGTGTAGGAAATCCCACCCTGATTAGGGATTGCCTGCAAATTGGTTATTGAAAGATTTTGGGTCTAAGATAATTCGTCTGAGAAGTTATCCAGGTCTCTAGGGAGGCGACTTGACTCAGTTGATGCTGTTGGATGCTTGAGGCGTGTTGTGGATGACCACGCCATGCTTGAGAAGGAACTTCAGTCTTCGTGATGCCTAAGATGATGAGAATCCTGAGGCGCCATTAATTCTCCTAGGATGCTGATTACCTGGGGCAAAACTCAGTGAGGCCATGGAATCCTTAAAAAGAGGGATTTCCGGGACAGGATTTGCCTGTAGCCGTGTATTCCCTGAGCAGGGAGATACCTGGGGCAAGGTGTATTTGAGACAGAGCTTTGTAGGATTATCCCTGGCCACCTGCATGTGCCTTGCTGACAGGGCATCCATATGTCACCCCTACATTTTCTCCTAAACATCCAGTTCCTTAGTTTCTGGTGTGAGACCAGTAAGGCTCACGCCAAAAAATTATGCTTGAGATTATCCATCCCCGGGAAGAAATACCGACTCAGGTGAGTCCAATTGACTGGTGGAGTGGTCAATCATTGAGGCTGTTGGTGTGGTACAGAAACTTTATTGTCCCTGAGATGATTATCGTGTCGCGAAAGTTGCACAGTCCTTGAGATCCCTGCTCTTTGTTCTAACAGAGCCGTTACACTATTGATGATTTGTCCTGCCTGGGTCTTCTTTCCATCTTCATTAATTGTCCCTGTCAAAAGTCACGTCATACCTATCAACAACTGTCCCTGAGAAGGCGATTCCTCGGGTACTAAATGGTTTTTGATTGCTTGCCTGGGGATACGCCATATTTTGAAGCACTACTGAGGGGATTTGACGGTTCCTCGATCCTTGTAGGGGTATTTATGGTCAAAGACACGCAGTGACTCCCTATCCGTTTAGATCAACCTTTGGGATCACCTTTCTCCAGCTATAAATACCCCCTTTTCTCCTGTCACTTTCACAAAATCTTCATCTTCTTGGATTTTTTCTACTTTCAAAACTTTTCTTTGCTTCTTGCTTTCACTGTTCTTCATCCTTTTCTCACACTTTTTGCTAAAAACTCTTCACAAGAGATGGCCAGTGAAAGAAGTTCAAAAGATACTGCTCCTTGAAAGGAGTCTACCCATACTGCAACCCCTACCCATGAGAGGGGGGAGGATGGGAGAAACACCACCAGGCAAGCCTGGGTCAGGGGACCCAATGATGCGGACTGGTTCCGCTTGACCATCCCTGAGGCAGACTTAGAGAATTACCACCAAATATACAAAATCCCTAAGGACGTTTGGCTCAGGGTCCCCAGGACAGAAGAAATCCCGAGTACCCCGGGATCAGGGGAGGTCACTTTCAATAAGGAGCACTTGTTGCTGGGGGTCCGATTTCCCCTCCAGCCATACTTTATGCAGATGTTCGAGGCTTTCGGTATTCCCCCTACCAACTGACCCTGAACAATTGGAGGGTCTTAAGAGCCTGTTTGTGTTGAAAGCTGAAGCGAAATCCCCTGCCCCCACCCCGGATGAGGTGTTGTATTTCTACACTCTCAAGAAAAATACCAGCCAATATCCGGGGTGGTACTATCTACAAATCCGCCCAGGATTCTAACCAAAGTTAAAGGGGAGTCTTTTCTGTAATAAAGACTGGAAGAACTGCTAGTTTATGGTCAGGGGTAACTGGGCGGGATCTCTTTAGGAGGACATTCATACAACTTTCCAGGAGCCAGGTATAACAAGCTAAAAAATCCAAAAAAATTTTGCTTATCGAAAGAAAAAAATTCTAACTGACTTCTTTCTGTGCAGAAATCAGTAGGGAACAGCTGAGGATTCCGATTGACGTAGCCAACAAGGTGGAGTCCCTGGTTCCTGGTGATGTCAAAGCACTTCTGAGCACAGATGCTCAGGTGAAATTTGGGCTGGTGCCAAAAGCGAGGAACAAAAATGAGTTGACAAAAATCAAAACTTATATAAACAAAAGTAGAAACCCCTTAGTGCTATTTTGATGTGTGTAGTCGGGTAAATTTAATCTCTTTTCTGAATTTTTCTGATTTCTTTACCTATCTTTGCGCAGCTGTAAGTACAAAGAGTACTGCAACAGACAAAAAACAAAAAGCAGCCAATGTGTTGTTGGGGCTGCTTTTAAGGCAGGGTCCAAAGGGGGTGGAGTCGACTGACCCCAAACAGAAGACCCTGACTGATAAGGGCAAGGGGCCTATGAAGGGCGATGCCAAGAGGACCCCTGAGAAGGGGGGTAAAAAGATGGAAGCCCCCAAATAGAAAGGTATCTCCTTCAAGGAGTTGCCTAGGGACGAGTCGGAGAAGCGCCCCTCTAAGACTAGCTCGTCCCAGGTAAAAGACAAGGGCAAGAGGTGGAGGAAGGTCAGGAAAAGGCGAGGAAGATGGAGAAAAAAATTGTTTCTCTTCCTCGCCCTGTAGATCCTGCACCCAAAATTATCCCGGTAGTTAAGGATGGCATTGCAACCACCCAGGTCTTCAGACAGGATACAGGAAGGGCAGTTGGCTTCAGGGAAACCCCGGGGGTATGATGGCCTAATTGGAAAACCAAGAGTGGGGTGAATCGGAGATTAAAAAATTTGAATTCAAAAACCAGAATGCTTGTGCAATGAATATAGATAGTGAAAATAAAACACAGAAATGCAACACTCAATTTTTATATTGATTCGATAATCCATCTACGTCCACTCTTCTTGGTTGAATCCACTCACACTGAGGATCAGTAACAACTTGTTTATACGAGTCAAGTGAAACCCAAAACAACTCCTTCTTTCACGAGTGAAGGGCAACCTCACAAAACGACTTTCTTTTGAACAGGTAAAGTGCAACCCAATACAACAATTCTTCTTATCACAGGTGAAGAGAACCCCACAATTAATTCACAGGAATTAATTTCAACAACTCTTTAAAAGAGTGAATATTCAATATGAATAATTTCTCTCACTAGAAATTTAATACAGAGAATAAAAATGAGAGAATAAAAGAATATTTGTAGGAGAATGTTTTCTTACTTAGATTAGTTGTTCTTAATACACATCAACCATATTTTGTCTTCAAAACTTGTTGTTTATATATCTGCAATAACTTCTCCATAACGACTCTCTTTTCTTGCATTAATGGCGGCATTGAATGTCTCTGAACTAGCTGTTACAGACTTGATTTTTGCAAGGGTATCGATATGTGTATCAAGGGATCGATACATTTGAGTTATTGAGCCTGAAGGTATCGATACATTATCTAATGTATCAAAATAAGTTGACATAAAAGAGATGAAGTTCGTTATGAAGGTGCTTGATCTAAGCCTCAAGGTATCGATACGTTTGAAGACCCATCAAGAGTATCGATACGTTTGTTCATATTTTTAGGGTTCTAAAATGATTATTGCATGAACGAACACATCTTCATCTCAAGGTTATCGATACGTTTGACTAAGGTCCGATTCGTTTGCTGGCAGAGTGAAGGTATCGATACGATCAAAGTAAGATTCTGAAACTTGGGCTTTGAATTTGCACTGTAGCTTAAATGTATTGATATGTTTAAGCAACGTATCGATATGTTTATACCTTGATGAGCTTTCTTGATGCTTTAACTTCATTTTACTCATCTGCAAAAACGTACAAAAATCTTTCCAAAGACCAAGTGAAATATTTGTTCTTATAACATTAAAATCAACACATGTATGTTTAATTTTTACTTGTTATTAATTTTGACATCATCAAAAACCAAGAATAAATCAAGGAGTTAATATGCCATCAATCTCATTATGAAAATCTCAAAAATTAATTTATTTAGAGCATCAATCTTCCCTTAGTATAATCATAAAAAAAATCTTAGAATTATCACTATATAAACAACCCATAACCAAACCGCTTTTTAGCATATAAAACGTGATTAAGCCTATACTTATATACTATATGAATTATACGCATCTAAATAAAGTCTGATTCAGACGTCTTAGGTCTAAAGATTACATCATACACTAGTATAATATTTTGATAAATCATTGACTATATGCATACAATGTGATTTATCAATGTTTAGTCACATTTGATAAATAGTTTTTTAACTATGAATCCATATTAATGCACGTATATTAATATTCATATTGTCATCCTCACATATATCATCTTATGATATTCATAGACAATATTCAATATGTCTACTATATGATATAATTATCCAGATAATACCACATACGTAAAGAACGAATTCGATAATTTCATTTAGCTATTAAAACTATTTATCAGGATAATTCACATATATTTTTTATATTATTGCATGAATTAATAAAAGAATCAGCAAACGTTTGTAAATAAGGAATAAATTATTTCATTAATAATAATATTTAATATAAGATCACAAGCCCTGAAATCGATAACACGAATAATTTTTAAGGCATACACTAATATATACTTGGTGTTAAGGGCAAGTATCGATACATTACAGATATCATAGTTCAGTAGAGCCCAAATATCGATATCTTATGCAAAAGTATCGATACCTTTTAGGTAATAGTTAGGCTAAAGTATCAATACTTAGAAGAAAGATATTGATACTTTGGGACATAAGGCAGACTGTAACGAGCTATTTTTGGGTAGAAGTATCGATACTTGAAAAAAAAAGTATCGATACTAAGGGACATTTAACAGACTTTATAGCTTGATTTTGGGAGATATTTTGATCATTTCAGGCCTTTTTATATATGGGAATAGGAGCCTTTCTTCCCTATTTTTCTCTCATTTTCCCCGTCTCTCTCTCTCTCTCATTTTCATATCCAATATTATTTTTCACTCAAATCTCCATCAATCATCCTTATTCTTCATGGAATCATTTCAAGAATCAACATTAGAGCTTGGGAATACTATTTGATTGAAGTATTGCTCATCGATTTGAAAAAAATCGAGAGAAAAGGGTCATGAGTAAATAATAGCCAAAAAGTGAAATCAAGTAAAGAGGGACTCAAAAGTAATCCCTATATTTGGATAATTATACCCCTCAGTTTATTCTTTTGATTTGGATTGTCTTTAAGTATAAATTAGAAAAGGGATAAGTAGGGTTTATTGCTCTCAAAAACTTAAAATTTAAGCATAGGCTAGATTGATAAATTAGGATGTTTAAGTATAATATGGTATTGAGAAAGTTAAAAATGATTTATTGATGAGAGAGAATGAAGATAGACAGAGAGAGAGAATAAATTACCTAATAGATAGGTAAGGAGGATTATTGCGATAGAGATTATTGTAATCTTGTACATCATGCATTTCATAGCATGATTATATTATGTGAAAAGGTTGTTAAACCTTAAATTTGTATATATGTATGGGAGCTTTAATTAGGGAGTCTCCAATGCGAGGAAGATATCAAGAGAATGATTCCCCATCTTAGAGTTGTGAATGGATACTTTCTTATTCTCTTTCCTCCCTTGAATGTTGTTTAAAAATACTTGCATGTTTTTATGTGCTTTCGAGTAAGGGAAATATATATACATAATTTAGGTTAGGAAGCGATAGTGATTTGATTGAGTGAAAATCAAGAGGTGATTTCTTTATTTGTGGTAGATTTAAGTGATGATTTTATGATGATTTTTGACATGTTTTTTTATGCATATATTTGAGACTGGAGGTTGACTATGAATATTAATCTTTTAATAATTTTATGTTAGTTATGACATGTTTGATTATTAGATTCTTGAGGTTAGGGAGTCAGATATATAGTGAAATTGTGTGAATGATAGATTTTATGGACATGAGTGGAGCACCGATGTTTTATGCCATGATTTTATTGATTTGACGTTATGTGCTATGATTTTGTTTATTTAGCCTTGTGTGTTATAATTTTATTTATTTAACCTCATGTGCCATGATTGTGTTTGTTCAACTTTATATGCCATGATTTTATTGATTATTTGAGGATAAGGATTTTCATGCAATATAAAATAAGATGGATGGAATCTAATAAGTCAAAGGATAATAATCAATCACATAACATGAAATAGGATAAATGATCTATATGATCTAATAAGCTCAAGGGTGAGGATTGATCATATAGCATGAAATAAGGTGAGTAATCCATATGATCCAATAGTTTCATAAAATATAGCATGCTATTATATTATCACCTCTACTAGCTGCAGATAGAATCCTATAAATCGAGAGGTATTGGTTTTTTTATTTTTATTGAAGAAATTATTAAATTATGCTTTATACTACACTTTTGTTTATAGATAAATTGAGTAAATGTTGATAGTTGAATTATGAGAACTTTCAGTGATCCACTTGTGTGACTTCATATCTATTCAGTGAGTATTTTTCAAATACTCACTCATCTTTTTTTCACATTTTAGAATAGTATAATTTATCTGCAGGTATAGTCAAATTGATAAGAGTTTTTCTCACATTTTTTAAATACTTAACTTATTTCTATATAGTATAGTCTATTGAATAAAAAGATTGTATTAAATAATTATATTATATATTTTACTTGGTCAACTATTTATTATAGCGATTTGATTTTGAAACAAGTATTTATTGTAATAAGAAGTATTTGAAAGAAATTTGTATTAAAATATGATGTTGATTTACATATAAATTGAACATATTTAAAAAAATTATAAGATTTTGTTTATTTTTATAAATAAATTTGAAAACAAATTTTAATGTCTCGCATATCTTTAGAATGTATTCTAATTAATATAATATATTTTTTAAATTTGAGGTAGTTGTCATATAATCGATTCTTAGAATCGGGTGTGACACTCAATAAAACCAGAATAATAGTAATACACGCAACAATGTATACATCAATACTTTCATAACTTAAAATACATTTTGAAAATAAAGCCACTCATACACATATATTATGTTATTATAATTCTATTTTTAAAAATTTAGTATACTTACTGTTTGTAATTTTCTATATCCAATAAAAATGCATAAAATAAATTTAAACACTATATTGATCCTACTTGTACTATCAAAACTACTGATGAGTACATAAAAGTGTATGTATATTAAGGTTAAATTTATCATTTTACACTTCAAAATATGATTAACTCTCTCCATTTATGCATATTTCTAGTTTTTGATGTAAAATTTACTTTGTTTGTAATTTTAGTTAATT
>JAVXUL010035568.1:0-11237 GCA_035590515.1 Trichilia minutiflora
TGATTATCAAACATATTAAAATATGATTTTAATAGAAAATGATAAATTCTAAATTAAAGTGTTTAATTTAAAAAAAATTACCATTTTACCCTTAAGTATAAAGTTGACAAAGGGCATTATGATAAATGTACCATAATTTTAGATTTATAAAGTTTAAAATATATATTAATATGTCTAATTATCAAATTCTTTAATGGTTGGAGAATTTGATAAAAGTTGGAATTTATATGGATGAATTTTGACACTTGGCATATTAATATTAATATATAAATATTATATATTTTTAATTAATTTTTCTTGGTCAAAGATTTCATACACAAGTTTGACTTGAGCTCACCCATGTAAAATGAGCTTGGATGTATCATATAACATCACCATTATTTAATATATTTATTTGGATAAATAATATATTAAATAAATGGCGAAAAAGAGATAATTTTGGGTCATCTTCTTCCTCTCTCAAGCTTGCATGAAAATGGCAGAAAATGGGACCAAAAAGGAGGGTTTCAAGTGAAGAGGTCTCATACTTTTGAGACTCAAATTCATCACATAATGCAAGCTTGCAAGGTAATCTCTTTAAACCCTTTTTTTATACCCTAGTTTCTTCATTGAATTGCATAGATTTATGGCAAGTTGCTTAAAAAGAAAACTTTTATTTATGCATATTTTAGGCCATTAGAAACCATCAAGAGACATGTGCCAGGCGCAAAAAAACTCAGGGTCTATTTTACCCTGCACCCGAAACTTTGCAATTTTTTTTCTTTAAATCCAAATGTTTTCAACACAAAACACAAACTTAAATCACTTCATAACACATCTGAATACTTTTCAAAAATATTCAAACACATCACCAAGCTCATTTGATACATAAAAAAACTTTGAAACACATAAGGGTGAAATATTGTGCCAAAATGGCACCTAATTAAGCTCCAAACTCAATTCTTCACTTTGGCAGCTACTACCATCATTCTTAAGCTTCATTTATCATATAACATATCTTAGAAATACAATGGAATTGATGAAAAACACTTTCCCATCATGGAATACAAGTTGATACCAAGCTCCCCCAAATGGCATCCATTTAGGGTTTTACCAAAACAATAAGCAAACAAACACCCATGCTATCAACCAAACATGCTCTAATACTATTTGTTGGTTTTTAATGACCTAAAACATACATAACAACAAGTTTTTCTTCCTAAGAAACAAGCCCTAAAATGATGCAATTCAATGACAAAACAAAGGTGCAAAAGTGAAGCTTGAAGTACTTACCTTGTTCCCTTTGATTTTTGATGAAGACCAAGCTCACAAGTGCGAGCTTTCAACACCTGAAACCCTTCCCAAAGAAGCTCCCATGGCTGCCAATGTGAAGGAGGAAGACGACCCCCAAAATTGATCCCTTTTTCATTCTTTTTCCCATTTAGTTTTTTCAATATTTATCCAAATGAATACAATTAAATAATGGACACTTATGTGATACAACCATGGTCATTTTACATGGATGAACTCAAGTCAAACTTGTATATAAAATTTTGAACAAGAATAATTAATTAAAAATTAATTAAGAAATATATTAAAATATATATTAAATACCAAGTGTCAAAATATTATCCATATAAATTTCAACACTCATCAAATTCTCTAACCATTAAAAAATTTAAGAATTATACATATTAATATATATTTTGAATTTTCATAAATTCAAAATTATGGTACATTTACCATAATGCCGTTGGCAACATTTATACTTAAGGATAAAATAGTAATTTTATTTTAAATTAAACACTTGAATTTAGAATGTACTATTTTCTATTAAAATTATATTTAATATATTTGATAATCATAATTATCAAATTTAAATATATAATTTACATCAAATTACACATTTGTTTCACATAGGGACAAAATGATCATTTTGCATTAAATTAACAATTTAATCTAGTTTTTACCATTTCACCTTAGAATCACATTCTAACATGTTTGATAATCAATATTATCATTTTGGATCATATAATTTACATTAAACTACTATATGATATCAATATATCAATTCTTTAATCCTTTAAAGAATAATAAATACATATAACGATTATACATATTTATTTTGATATGTAAAGTTATCATGAGGTCGCTAGCCCTCTCTCGATAATATTTTATCTTCTCTTCCTTTATGGGAATGGTCAAGGAATTAAATAGACCATGAAGTTTCACTGTGACTCAAACGTGAGCTAATGTCTAACACTTCGACTCCAAATAATTTAGTCTTGAATATTTAGATACCCAATGATTATGGTTAGTGTCTACCTATGCGTCATAGTCCTTAAGTCATGATGAAGAAGTGTCTTCTTCAAAACTCCAATGATTACATGTAACATATGGATAATATCTCTCCATTTTCATATCCTAATCGAGTAAGGGTTAATGAAATGTCAAAATCCTAATCCCAATGTCTATACGAATCGTCGATCATATATCATGATTCCTATAGCCATAGACTTAAAATCTGGATATCATATCGATATTTGTTTAGGACTCAACTTAGATAGAGTCAACAGAAACTCTCAGTCTATAGTGTCGAGTCAACGGATCGCATCTTAACTGTCAATTGAACACCTATATGAATAAAGTATACCTAAATTGGCTTCTTGTACAAGGTGTGATTAACCCTGCACGTATACACCATATGAAATATACCCATTCATACAGATTTCATTTCTAAACATCTTAGATTAAGGGATTACATCGCACATTATTACAATCTATTGATAAATTATTGACTACATGCATACCACGTGATTTGTTAGTATGTAGCCCTGTTCGATAGTTCACAAACTATAAGTTTATACTAATGCATTTATGACAATACCTATATTGTCAACCTACATATATCATCATATGATATCATTAGGTAGCAAGTAGTATACTTACTATAAGATATATTTGTTCAAGCAATATCACGTACGTAAGAAATAATTTAATAATTTTATTTAACAATTAAATAAAAAATCTTGGGCCAATTCACATACATTCTTTATATATAAGCATGTCAATAAGAAAGAAACAACTAATGTATGGGCATAATGAATAATTCTTTTATTAATAATAAAAAAATTATACAAGATCTCTAGTCTTAAAACCGACAACACGAATGTTTTTTAGGACATACACTAACAAGAATTAATTATATTGATGATATTTGGCAAGCAATAATTTTGCTATGTGTCATCCAAGTGTTCATTTAAATTAAATAACTATTATTTAATATTTAATAAATAAATAATTTATTTATCAATAAATGAATATTAACAAAGTAATTAATAAATAAATAATTTTATTTATTAATTGATATATCAAAATATATCTTTTCAAGTCTCCAATAATGCTATAATATTTTTTGAACCAATGTGTGCTAGTGCATTATTCTCGAAAATATTTATTCTTTATACTAAAGAATAAAATTGCTTACCAATCAATTTATCAGAGTAGTATAATTTTTGTCAATACGAAATATCATTAACTAACTTAATGACATAATTTTACCCATCATCAACTCTTAGATATTGTATGTGGTCTACTGGATTCATCGTGAACTAGACATAAGTCAATACGAATATATTTATATCACTTTGATATAACTCATTATAACTGAAGTTCCTAATGACCATGAGTGATCTCTAGCAAGATATCATAACCTCTAAAATACAGAGAATATAATTTGGATAAACTTATATAGTCATACTTGCATATAGTAAAGTCCTTTTACTATCGACTTTGGATCGAGTGCAGATCATACTATAGTCAAATCCTTTACTCGATTATAGGATCAGAACCTTAATTATAAACAAAATCCATGTATTCAAAAATTTAGTTTCAAAATTTGTATACTCTGGCTAGAGATTCAATCCCCATAAATCATACTTCTGCCTAGAATCTTAAGCTCAAATATCTGAGTCAACAAATTTCATCTTGATTATCACCTATTCTCATACAATAAGAACACATTATCATCAAGCTTCTTTCATCAAGTGTGGCTAGCCCAGTATAATATGCACAAGTGAACGATGTACCTTGCTGCAAATTACAGTTTTTATATCTTAGGTTTAAGGACTAATGGTATATTAGTATGGCTGTGCAATGAGTCATTGACTACAAATATTCACCCATATGATTTATCATATTTGTTCAGGTTTAGTATAATATTCTCAAAAGCTGTACCCATATTTATACTCTTGTGATATGAGACTCATCACCTAATTATTAATATTGAATACTAATAATTGACAGCAAAAAATATGGTGATCATGTAATATCATTATCCCTATGACACTACCTCAATTGGGAATCAATTTTGAATGTATTTAAATCAAAGATTCTTTTATCATATTTATAACTCTTTATAGATAGAATATTGACACATAATACATATATGAATATCTCTCGCATCGATAAAGTAAATGAAATAATAGAAACTAAACACAATGCAAGATATATAAATGTCATTTTATTAATTGTCAATATTTTTATAAATAATTATAAAGAGTATATATAAAGAAATAATAACCCTAAACTATTTGACAAGTTTAGTTCTAGGACATATCTATAATAGACGATTCACTCAGTTAGGGATAAAATGACTAAATAGTCTTTTAATAATAAAGGGGAGAGGTTCAAATAACTATTAGACCTTGTACATACTGATGTGTGTAGGTCCTTCAATGCGATGGCCAGATGAAGTTTTGATTACTTCATCACCTTTATCGATGAAATATCTTAGTATGAATATGTGTATTTAATGAAATATAAATTTGAATGCTTTAAAAAGTTCAAAGAATTCAAATATGAAGTAAAGAACCAAATAAGAAAAAGTATAAAGGTTCTATGATTAGATCGTGTATACAAGTACTTGAATATTAAATTTTAAGAATTCTTAAATAGAATAATCTCGTAGATGACTCTTTTATATACACTTCAGCTTAACAGTGCATTAGAAAGAAGGAATCATACCCTATTCGATATAATGTGATTAATGGTTAGTTTCATCGACTCACTATTGTACATATGGGGATATACTTTACAGATCACTATATACATCCTTAATAAAGTTTCTTTCAAATTAGTCCAAAAGACTCCGTATAAGATATGTGATTAGTCAATTTTTCTTAAGGTTTTTCGACTTAAATTTTGTTTATTTTTAAGTTATTTTATGTCATTTTTATGATTATATGGTGTTTTTGTGGTGTAGGTGTGATTTTTTGACAAAATGCCTAAGTGTGCACATAAGTACCATTTTGCATAGTTTTTATAAAATAGATATGACTTCTAATAGAGTAATTAGATTTTGATGATTTAAGATTCTTTGAAAATATGACTTCAATAGCTAAATGTTTTGTAAAGATGTTGGATGCTTTTAAAGTCAAGTGAAGGAGTTTAAAGTGAAGGAGTCAAACTTTTCACTGGAGGTTAATGTTGTGCAGAAGTGAAAGTGACCTTTAAAGGTCGGAAGCAATTTTAGCAGATTTATAGGTTTATAATGAAGAAGTGACCTTCTAGAATTTTATAGTACATGAATCAAGCTTTCCATAGAGTACTCATCAGTGTGGTTCTCAGATCGTTTGAGCTTCTAAATCAACCCCAAAAATCTAAAATCTAATCTCGCATTGAAAATGAGCAGGTTTAGTAAAATAAAGATACCTTAGAGTAGAGACTTCAGAATTAAGAAAATTAAAGTACGTTAGAAAGAAACTTCTATATAAACAACTTTTATGAAGAAATTTAATTCATTTGAAATCGTTGTAACCTTTAAAATAGGTCTAAAAGTCATTTAATGTTATAAAGGGACAAAATGACTTGGTTGAGAGCCTTTTAGACATTAAAAAATAGAAAGCTACAGTGGTCCGTTACAGTGTTAGTGACACTGAAATTTCCATGTTTTATAATTCTTCTCTGTTTTTTTCCCTTTTAAGTATAGGGTTTGAAAGGTTATAAATAGAGGATGTATTTGGTACACGAGAGGGATGAAAACAACACTTTTGAAGGCTGAAAAACACCCTAACAACATCAAATTCAACAAGAAAATAAAGAAATTCAGGATTGAAGACTGAAGATTAAAGAGTTTTGCTTTTTTTCTCTTTTATTCTCTTAGTTTAATTATTGAAAACCTTGAGTTTTATTATAATTGTTGTTGATTCTATTGAAACTATGTTAGTCTAGATCTTAATCTAGAGGATTGACGTAATCTATTGTTGAATCGATTTTAATTACCATATATAAATGTTAAATGAATTGAATGATGTTTATTCAAGTTGTTTAATCCTTAATGCTTTTGAAATCACTAGCCATGATTTGGATGAATTAAAATTTAAATCTTTGGACTCAGGAGAGCAGGATTTAGATTGGACCATGAACAATATGACTAGGTTTGTCAATTAGTTAGGAGGCACTTGATTTCTTAGAAAACTTATAGAAAAGAACTGAGATTAATGTGTTTCTCAATTTAATTAAAAGTAGGCATATTACAGTTAGATTGAAAGATAGAATCACTTGCCTCAGAAGACAAAGCGAATATATTTTTTTATTTTTTAAACTTCATTTAATTGGAACTTTAAGAGGACAATTAAAATAGAGTAAAAATAATAGATGAATCAATTGTCTACGCTCATATTCATTGATTTTTTCAGTTTACTTAAGTGTGTTTTTATCATTAATTTAGTTTATTATTATTTTTATTCTTGATTAATTAGTTTAATTCCTTCTAGGTTAGTTTTCTAGATAAAACGAAGTGTTGATTCTATTATAGGCATTAATAGTATTATGTATTTTTGGTGGAGAAGATACCCTACTTACTTAGGATTATAGTTTGGCACTGTACACTTATGGGTAAATTTTGCACGTTAGGCTTCATGTGAATAAGTTTTTGTCATAATTGTTAAGGAATATAATTTAATTTCTATTGATATTATAGCCGAATTAATGTTAGTTTTAATCTAGATTTATTATTTTATTATTGCTTTTATTGTCTTCTTTTTTGTTTTTTTATTGGTTTTGTTGTTTTATTTCAGGTTTTATGCATTGATATTTTAATAGCAAGTTTGTTGAATATGATCCAGAGATAAAACAGACACTTATAGGTATTCGAACAGCTCGTAGAGAAGACGAGAACACTATAGTTGGGGACAATGAAGATCGTAGGCCTATTAGTGATTTTTTTTGCCCAATGGTGAATGACAATTACTCAAACATTGTTTGTCAGACAATAAATGCCAATAACTTCGAGTTGAAGCCAGCATTGATCAGTGTTATGTAGCAAAATCAATTTGGAAGTTCATCGATAGAAGATTCCAACATTCACTTGATGATGTTTCTAGAGATATATGACATTGTTAAGATAAATAGAGTACCTAAGGATGCTATTTAACTCTGTCTTTTTTCATTCTCACTAAGGATATGTCACGAAGTTGGTTAAACTTTATCGTATAGAAGCATAACTAATGGGCTGAAATAATTGAAGTATTTTTGGCAAAATTTTCCTACCATTGAAGACAACCTTATTGCAGATTGAGACTGATACATTTAAGCAGTAAGAGTTGGAGTCCTTCTATGAGGTATGAGAGCAGTTTAAAGACCTTTTACGAAGACCACAACATGGATATCAAGAGTGGCTCTAGGTATAACTTTTCTATAATAGGCTTAATGGGCAAAATCGAACTCTCTTAGATACCATAATTGGTGGAACTTTGATGTCCAAGATCACTCAAGAGGCATTTACACTTATAAAGAACATGACCTTATATAACTACTAATGATCGAGTGATTAAGTTGTAGTCAAGAGAGTAGCGGGGGTGTTTGGGGTTAACCAATTATCTACATTATTTACATAGATTACTACATTATTAAATCAGTTTTATGTATTCACAACTCAAAGAACAATGCTTGGTAAGTCAATTTTTGTTGGGAGAACTTAAGGTGCAGGAGAAGAGTAAAAGATAGAGCGAGCTCAATTTGTAAATAACCAGAATTTTGGTTATTAAAACAATCAAGTACTGAACACTTACCATCTAAGCTTGCACAACCATGAAAATTTTTTATATGACAACAACCGAAATGTCTTGCAACCACCTCGGTGTATTCTCAACCTCAAGCAAAACAGAAGCCATCCATTGAAGATTTCTTGGGAACTTTCATCTTTAAAATAAGAAATAGGTTGGAGCAATCCGATGCTCGACTGAATAGCATAAAAATACATATAAGTAACTTGGGAGCTTTTATAAAGACATTGAAGGTATAAATTAGCCAGTTAGCATCGAAAGTAAAGTCTCATCAACAAGAAAAATTCTCGAGTGATATTGAAGTCAACTAGAAGGAGTATTGTAAGGCAATCATATTGAAAAGTGGTAAGCATGTTGCAAGAGCTAATGATAAAGATGAGAAAGTTGAAGATAATCCAACAATCGAAGCTTGTAAGGAAGAAAAGGTGAAGGATACCATAAATTGTACTAATGAGAATGAGAAAAAAATTGAGCAACCAGAAATTATCGGACTAAAAGTTATTAATTTTAAGCCTCCCTTATTGTATCATCAATGGTTTCAATAAAAAAAGAAGTGAAGGATAATTCTTAAAGTTTTTAAAGATTTTTAAAATACTACACATCAATATTCCACTTGCTGAAACTTTGGAACAAATACCAAATTATATCAAATTCATGAAGGAGATTTTGTCTAAGAAGCGAAAGCTTTGTGAATTTAGGATAGTGAATTTGACTGAGGAATGTAGTATAATTTTACAAAGCAAGTTACCACCAAAACTCAAGGATCCAAGAAGCTTTACCATTCGTTATAATATTGAGACCTCATGTTCTATACAAGCTTTATGTGATTTGGGAGCGAGCATCAATCTAATGCCATTATCAATTTTTAACAAGTTAAGACTAGGTAAAGTCAAACCAACCATTGTGATGTTACAATTAGTGGATATATCACTCATATACCCTTGGAGAGTAATTGAAGATGTTTTTGTTAAAGTTGACAAACTCATATTTCTAGCAACTTTCTTGTTTTTGATATGGATGAAGACTATGAGGTGCCAATTATTTTAAGAAGATCGTTTTTGGCCATGACTGAAACAACTATCATTGTATATAAAGGAGAGCTCACCATGAGAGTTTAAGATCAAGAAATGACGCTTAATGCTTTCAAAACTATGGAAGTCTTTAAAGAGTCACAAGAGTGCTTTATGGTAAATGTTATGAACAACACTGGTGTAGATGAAATATTCAAGGAGTATTATTATAAATCTCATATGAAGGACAAGAATAATGAGAAGAAAACTAAAGAAATTTGTGATAGTGGTTGGGAGAATGCTCTTAAATCATGTTTGGTTAAAAGTTGTAAGGATAATAACCCTCTAGATCAAAATGCTAAATTTTACAAATGACGAAAGAAACAATGGCATGACAAGATGGGTATGGATCATCCATTTGAGCTGAGAGACCAGGTTTTGCTCAACAACTCATAGTTGAAATTAATTCTAAGAAAGTTAAGCTCAAAATGGTATGGATTATTTATGGTGGAGAAATTATTTCCTCATGGTGTTGTCAAAATCAAAACAGTCAATAGAAGAATCATCTACATTAATAAAAAAGAGTTAGAACGTTATCTTGAAGGCAAAGAGAGGAAGAAAGCTTTAGTCTTGCTTGATAGTCCTCCTTATAAAGTTGGCTCTACATTTGACTGAAGACAATAAACTTAGTGCTTATTAAGAGGCAACCCAATGATTTATTTAAGCTTAAGTTGATTTTAAGTTTCTTTATTTTTATGATAAATTTATTTTTGAATTGTGTTTTCTTTTTAGGTTCAAAGATGTCGACAGATTAAAAAGCGAAGCAAACAAGCCATTCTTGTATAAAAAACATCTAATAAAGACAATGATAATTCTGAGTAGGAGACGAGATTTGCTCTCGTCTCCCAGGTATGATTCCCTTTTTTTTCCCTATAGTTTTTTATTGTTATTTGAAGTATTGAGGATAATGCTCGATTTAAGTTTAGGGGAGTGATTAAATTTTGAGTTATCAATTGATTCTTGATTTAAGTTTAGAGCTTGAAAGCTTTTTAAGTAAAACTTAAAGTTTTTATGCTTAAGACATCCGTAGAATAGAGTAGATTTTTAATTTATTTTTTTGTGATTTATTGAGTATAAATTTTTTTGAATGAATGCATGGGTGAATGAATGTATGTGTATATTGATGAGAGTTATTGATAGGATGATTAAAATATGAATCCATGGATTAACGTTGAACTTAGCTTTAACAAGGTGAAATGTGAAATGGATTTGTGTCAATATTTTAAAAAAAAATTAATATGTATGCTTAGAAGAGTTTAAATGAATTTAGAATTCGATTGAGTCGATTATGAAACCTAAGCTCATAAATATCTTGTTATTAATAAAAAGTGCTAGATATGAAATTTTTAAGGTAAAAATAAAAAAATAAAAAATACTAAAACTATTATAATATTTTGAGGGTCTTACTAATCGGAGGGTGGCCGTGAAACGTCATCAATCGCATAAAGTAGATCCTAAATATAAGAGTAAACAAAGCAGCTTATGTCTCTAAAAGGTTGAGTAATCGAGGGTTGATCGTGAAAAGTCATTAATCATGTAAAAGGACCGATTAGAATGCAAGTAAGGATAAAGTAGTACAATAACTAAAAAGAAAACACTCAAGTGAATGTGTAGCTATAATTTTTTAAATGACAATTATGAGTAAGGGTGGAGTAAAAAGCAAGATCAAATTTAGATTAATTTTTATGCTTCGATTGTGTGTGGTTTTAAGAAAATAACAAGGTTGATACAAGTCTATAGATCGTGGATACTTTATGGAGTTTCGAGTTTTATATTAATATGTGTAGTTGTGATTTATAAATTTTATCAATAATACGCATTGAGTTTTCATATGTATGATTGGTTTTAGTGCGTGTTTTATTATTTTCGTATGATAATGTGCTTACTTGTTGTGTCACACCCCGATCTTAGTCAACCACATGGCAATCGCCGTGAATCCTAGAAGTACACCCTATTTCTTAGAATGTACCTCTAGAATCCACAAGGCATTAGTACCTATTTTCAAACTCATTAATCTAAAAATAAAATGAAATAATGGATAATGAAAGATTTTCAATCATATCAACATCAATTTCAGTATTTTTACAAAATACAGTACATAGTACTCTTGGCCAAGCCAAAT
>JAVXUL010035579.1:0-11237 GCA_035590515.1 Trichilia minutiflora
TTGTACTGCTTGCCTTGCTCCTTGCTGTTTCATTTGAGATTGGTATACTTCACTGTAAAGCTCTTATCTTTCCTGAGCTTTTTATTTATTTTTAAACCCTAACCACCACCACCACCACCACCACCACTACCCATGCATGCATACATACATACATACCGAAAGAGAGGGAAAAAAAAAAAGACAGAAGAAGAAGAAGATTCTTTTTTCCCTTGTCAAGTTAGTTTTTTTCCATGGCTTCTCTATTTTCAAGAGGCACAAACATATTAGGATGCAAAAATAGAAAGTTTTACTCTTGAGTGGTATCAAGTTGTATGATTTTTCTCTCATCTATTTATTGAAAATTCAGTCCCACGAGGTAGCTGAACATGATGATGTTGGTCCAGGTTTTGGCTAATGGCAAAAGTTGATTGGCCTTAGATCATGGTGTTTCATTTTGGTTTCTCATTGAAGAATGAGGATTGAATTTCCTGACAGACAAACTACAACTGAATGTTGAGGTAAATATTTGACACAATCTTATGCTGAGGCTTTATATATGTACATTTTACATAGATAAATTTCTGTTCAAGAATATGTCTCAAAGCATCAGTAGTGCCCCCAAATATTTTCGAATTTGTTATTTTTGTGAATATATTTTTCTTTAATTTGTTTTGTGGAAATTGTTGATCCCATTCCTTTCATTTTGCCAGTTAAAATCATTATTTTTATAAACAGGATATCTTATGTTACTGGCGTTGAGAATGCTAGTTGTTGCATCGGTAGTCCATATAGAAATTTTATATTCATATTCTGGTTAAATTAGCCTTAATATGATTTAACTTTTATGTTTTATCAACTTAGGTTTGCATCATCAATTTACACCAAGGTACACATGTTCATTTTAAATTGTTTGAATCGAGTTTGGGGTATGAATATTATTTATTTCTTAGAACCTTGATAAATTAGAATAATGTATTAAGGTGAATTTTTAAATACATTCTTCGGTCTGATGGGAGCATAAACCAGATAAATTTGTTTCCCGTCTTTCCCTTGCTACTCTGAATGTCTACTCTGTCAACACTTCATCCTGTATTCTTCCCTTACTCTTCTCTAAGCATTTGCACTGTATTCAAATTGGATATGCACATCTTTGTTTTTCTTCGGGATTTGTTTTGAATTTTTGATTTTGGAATCCATTGTGAACTCAGGCCATTCGAGAGGCTGTTAAAGGGCTGAAAGTTGTAACTTGAAGTTTCTGGAATCCAAGTTGATTAATGATGTGCAAAACCTATTTTGGTTAGGTGGGATTCACCCATTAGGTAATCTGTAAACTTCCGAGGTTTCTGACCCATGATTAATGATGTGCAAAACCTATGTTGGTTGGTTGGGATTCATTCATAGCCTCTCCTGGAGTAAACAAAACTCTATTGAAATTCGATTTAGGATCTTTGTTTGGTATTGTGACGATTTTGCTGTGTTTTACGAGTAGAGTATTCGATATCACTAATTTTTAGTGGAATTCACACATTTCTTATATTAATAATATTTAATATTTAAAATTTTTATCTCACAATAACAGAGAGCCTTAGTGAATGAGGCAAAGTTAAGAAGAGTTACTTTGGCAAGTCGGTGCTTGGTTCTTGAATTGCACGACTTTTGTGTACGAGTTTTCTTTTTCCTTTTTCCAATTTGACAAACTAAATGAAAAAGAAATTCTGTTTAATATGACTTTTATTTTTTTAAAGTTTTATGCATGTTATGATTGTAATTTACCAATTCCTGGAATTCCGGTGGCTGTTTTATATGTAGTCCTTGCCATTTACTGCATAAAACATTGCTTAGAAAAGATTACAAACCCACAAACCCAAATTATTGGAAATACTTGTCAGTCAAAAGGTAATTAAATTAAAATTTTTAAATATAGTGATATTTAAAATACAAATTTCTTACAATAATAAAAAAAAATCTTCATAAAATTAAGTATTACTGTTTTATTTATTATTGTATAAACAAAAAATTGGATATGAAGAACAATAATAAATTTTACAGTTACAAATATAAACATTTGAAATTAGAAACTGTGTGAACCTACTTTATGTATTATTCGACACTTCCCTCTCTCTGCTATTTCTGTATTTCCCCTTGACGATCTCGAAAGGGGGGCCTGAAAAAAGAAAGATCAAAATTATTGGGTTTTCCGACCAGATATTGGCTTTGGCAATCCATCGAAGATGGGTCTTGGAATGGCGACAGATGAAAGAGCATGTAAATCCGGCTTCAAGTTACATTTTGAACTCGACCAGATGGATGATTCCTGATCCTGCAGACTGGATGTGCTAGATGACTTCCTGACACCAGAGAGTCCATTGCTCATAAGGAAACTCCCCAAAAGTGATGGTACGAGGTTAGAGCCGCAGCATTCAGAATCCGCTCGGCTTGCGGCTGCTGCCGCTTTGGGTCTCAGGGCTAAGCCCTTTATCGTTATTGCTTGAAATCCAGCAGTATTACTGTTATCCTCCTTCAACAGTGAGTCTGCTGGCATGCGGGTGTTACTAAAATCAGCTTCAGATTTTTGGCGTCTTCTAATTAATTTATCGTTCCATTTAAGAGATTCACTTCCCCTAACATTTGCAAGTTCACTATTCTCGGCTAACATAACATTGGCTAAGCTTTTTGATTTCCGATGGCTGGGGTATGGCTCCAGCCATGGACCATCTTCTAAACCTCGTGCTTCTTTTTTCCGGTACTCTGTCATTTCGAAACCTTCAGATGCGGGCCTTTGATGTATTGGCTCAAGTCCATAGTAGCCTTGCAAAGAGCTCATTGCTGGTGAGACCTTGCGTCTTGGGATTGACCTAACCGCGAGCGACTGGAACGAGTCTAATAAATTACGTTGAACATGGCAATGTGAGCGCTGTTCATAATTGGAATTGCTGCAAAAAGATTCAGATGTAAACCACATTTTAGTACTAAGATACAAATCAATCAAAAAGGTCTCAGAATGTGTGATTAGCATGCTACTTAGTATACTATTGTTATGTTATTTTTGCAAACTTTAAGTACCAAATATTTGATGGGTTATACATTTGATGATACTATTTGAAGCAGAGACAGCTGAATGATAGGACTCATAAGATCTAGCACTGTATGAACAATGTTCCTCACAGTCGAGGAAATGTTTGGAAAATGTTCAGGAAGTGACTTCTTAAACCATTAATGATACTGTTTGAAGCAGAGACACCTGGATAATCCTAGAACTAGTAATGTATGTGCAAATCTTTCTCACAGTGGAGGAGAATAATGATGAAAATATTTCAGAAGTGATTTCTCAATCATCCAATTTAGAATTGGAGCATCACAAATAAAACACTTCTGCAGTCTTGCCCTACCACTGCCAGACCATAACACAATCCTTAGTCACAATGTTCATCTACAATTTCATAGTCGTTACAGACGTTACTTCTCCTGTAATATGCCATTTTCATCAACGCCACTTCTTAACCATCGCTCACCAACCTACCACTAATAACATGAACCTCAATCCTTAAGAGTCATGCTTTCCATCAATAATTTCATGGTCCCCACGGGCATTTACTTCCCAGAATATGCCATTTTCATCAATGCCATTTAACAATTGTTCACCACCCTGGCATTAACAATGCAACCACCACCAGAATCAATTGCACACACCAATCCAACTTACCCCCAGAATATGCCATTTTCATCAACAGAGACTTTTACCTCCCAGAACATACCATTTTCATCGATGCTACCCAACAATCGTCACCACCCTACCACTAGTAATGCAACAACCACCAGAATCAATCAATCATCCATACCACTTGAACTTACCTCCTAGAATATGCCAATTTCGTTGGTGTGGACATTTACCTCCCAGAACATGTCATTTTCATCAATGCCACTTAACAATTGTTCACCACCCTGCCACGAATAATGCAATCACCACTAGAATCAATTACATATACCACTCCAACTTCACCATTGTAGCTACCCTTCCTCCACCACCATCTCCCATGTTTAAAAACATTGACAAAGCAGCAGCACTCTGGCACTGTAGCATTTGTTCAACCTGTCCTGGTCCTCAGAACATGTCAGAGCTGTCTTCCAAACATTGATCTCAAAACTTTTTTTACAACTAAAAGCGATATTTCCAGCTAAAACCGATGGCACTAAATTTTATCTTCTCCAACAAGTACCGAGACCAAAAGGTAGCCTCATTTCCCAACCGCATATTCAGAAGAAACTGAAAAAATTATTGAGATTCACTTGGCTGTAGTCATATCATTATACAAGCGTGTAGTGTAACTGAAATCAAAAGCATACTAACTTGTGCTCGCTTATTTTGTAAAAAAATTACGTCATAGGATGGTATGACAAATCATAATTTCGAACCTTCCAACAAGTATCAGTCCTATTTTTTACCTAGTCCACAGGAGAAAAAATAAAGAAAGATTAAAAAGAAAATGTACTTGGGAAGGAGCAACACAACACTGATGACCAGATTCCACATAATATTGAGCCATCTACTTGAACAACTACCATAACATAGACATTGAGATGAGTGTTTGATTTTTCCCGAAACAGTATAACCAACTATTATTCATTTGATGCTAATATCGCATCAGGTATAATAGTGAGAGCAAAAAGAATATGCAAATACCCTCGAGTTTCAGAACCATTTGATAGGCAAGGTGAAGGAGGATGCTTTCCAGGTAGAGGAATCTGAAGCGTCTTTAGAGCAAACATTTGAAGATCAGTAGACAACCCATTCAGCTTCTTAATATCGGCCACCTAAAGAGATACAAAGATAAAAGCAATCACTTAACACATTCATACAGATTCCCTATCATTAAACAATAAATTCCGTGCAAAAGCAAAGCAAAACTACCAAATTTTAAGTTTCATTAAATAATTCACCTCAACCAAATTGAAAAACAGTCTATTTACAAGAACATAAAAAGGAAAATGATTACTATATGCAATTTGTTCTAATTCTGTTAAAACAAAATCCTATAAAATCTTATAAATATAAATAGAGGATCAACAATAACGTCCAATAAAATGTAAATAATTTTTTTTAATTCTGTTAAATCTTACAACTGACGAAGTTTTCCCTTCAACATTCTCAAATGCATCATAAATTCTATACATAAAAATTGATTAAATGACAATATATAACCAAAAAAACACAGAGGGAGTATGTTGAATGTATTTAATATTAAAGAAAGAGAAAAAAGAGAAGAGAGATAGAGGGAATTTACATCAACTCCATACTTGATGGCGATGCCAGCGAGAGTATCCAACTTAGAAACGGGATGTTGAATACAATTGTTCTTCTTCTTCTCCGTTTGACCCAAATCATCACAATAACAATACCCATTTGAATTTGAAATAGCATTCTTCCTATTATTCTTCCTTTCCATCCAAAACACAAACAATAAATAATTTCATCACACAGTTTTGCCCATACAAATGAAAAATAATTTAGGTTCGAAGAATAACCCACCCAACAAAAGAAACAGAAAATTGAAATGGCTAGATCTAAGGGCTTGGTAATGGTTATGATGGTGAAGATGGTGTGAGATTGATTGTTTTTTTTTCTTGGCTAATTCAAGGCTGTTTCTTCCCCTTTTTCCGGGATCTTTCTCCCTGTGCAGGCTTTTCCTTTCTTCTCCTTTTCTTTCTTTCCATCTAAATATATATAAAATATGAAAATTCATTTAACTGTCTTGTGAATAATTAAACAAGTTTGACTTGCCCAAGCCAAATACGAAACCCCAAAAATAAAAAATAAAAATTTCAAAGACTTCCGTTGCATACAGAGAGATGATGCTTAATTTTAGACGTGCTTCTACGGGCATTTGCCTAACGGGGTTCAAGGCCCAGCCTATGTTGGGGTCATTTCTACAATTTGACAACAAATACAATGACAAAAAAAAATTTAAATATTTGCATGATAATAATAATTTAAAAAAAAAAAAATCAAAGTCAACATTCCATTAAATAACTTGATCTCGATTAGTTTGATCCATTCAATTCCATAGAACCTTTTTCGTGATTTTAGAACATGTTAACATATACTCCCTTTGGTGTTATAATGTGATAATTTTTAAATTATAAATATTATAAAATGAAAATTTTAAATATTAATATAAAATTATATGAGTTTTACTAAATATTTTTTAATTTTATTTTTAAAATACATGCAAATATCACAATAAGATATAATGAATTCAACTACCACTTCATTATGTTATTCAATGCCCTCTTCCAATATGTGCTTGTGCTACTTCAATTAAAATTTCAAATCACACCATTAAATATTGTATTAATTTAGCATGAAATAGAAGATGTCCATTGTTGTAGGCAACAGCCAACAAGGCATGCCCACCACGAACTATCAATTTTGTAGCAAGCACCATGTTGTCATGTTGATTGTGTAGTGATGGACCACTAACTTAGTGCTATTTTTTTCTTCATATTTTTCTATTAAATATTATTAAGAAATAATCTATAAAATTCTTCTAATTTTATTTTAGATAACTTAAAGTATTTGAATTTCACCTTGATTGATGAGTTTCGTCCTATTAATCTCCAATGAGATACATACTATTATCCAGACATCTCATTTAAATCACGAATAATTTGTTAGGATCGAATTCAGAACATACAATCAACAATTCAATCCATCATCTATGATGGTCTCCAAACTTAATATCAGTATTATGATATTATATTAACTCAAAAAAATTATCAATTCAACTAATTAATACCCATAATTTATTTATGATTTAATCATTATTATATAAATTTAAAAATAAAAATCATTCGCTACAAATTAGTAGGAAACCTTTTTTTTTAAATTCATAAAAATATTTTTAATTTCACGTACTCAAATTTCACTTTATTTTATACATATTCTTAAACTTAAATATGAAAGAGTACTAAAAAAGAATAGTTTATTTATATATTCTTCAACTCTCTTAATTTACTTTCGTCTTACAGACTGTATAAGTATAGTATTTCAATACCAAACATATACGAAAATTTATTTTATTTTATTTTTAATTTCACATACCCGAAGTAAGGTCCACTTTATACACAATAAAGAATTAAGAATTTCTTTTCGAAGGTTGGAGAGAGAAGAAATGATCTTATAGTTTTTGCTTTTATGATAAAATGCCAAACCAACTAACCATCCCTTGGGGTTTGAAATTAAAAATTCAAAAGCAAGATAAATAATGGTCTTAAGCACTAAGAAAGGTGAATTCTTATCCTCTTGACTCAAGAGCAACACAAACAAAAATATGACAAGAAATGACAAGACTTCTTCATCATACTGACATTAATATAATGTTATATTATTGTTTGATGAATTCAATTAAGACAAATAATAGTATTAAGCACCAAAAATGGTGAATTCTTTTTGTGAGGTCTCTTTGCCTCCTAAATTCAGTCCAACAAAACTTGATTTGAGCATTTGAGGGCTCTTTCCCATCTAAATTTATTAAACCATTTTCAAAGGAAATATGAATATAAAAAATTAATATTCATGAAAGCTTCTTTTAATTTCTGTTAATCTTTGAAATTATTATTTCATTATTATATTAATTCCGTGTTCATATTTTTCGAAAGATTTATTCACTGATAATCATTAAGCTTGTAGATATATTGCTTTTGTGTATTTTTTTAAAATTTTAAACATTGAGAAAAAGAGAATCCTACGCCACAATTGCATACGTTGTTCTAAACAAGAGCGAATTAGAGTCTTAACTTTTTGAATCGATATATTTACAAGATCATCAACTGTAAAATTTAAAAAATTTTAACAATAAAATTATAAAAAAAATTTAAGTAGGACGATTTTCATGAAACCATCAAATAACAACATAATATGTATGATAACTTTTTTAAATCATAATTGTTATTATCATAATTAGTGAATATGTATGTATGGCCAGAATTTATTAGATAAGCATTGCCGGTAACGTCTCACGCGCATTTCACTAATTACTTCTCATAAACTCTAATGGCACATATTTTTCTGACCTATTAATTAATGAAACGCTATCCAATTACAAGGCTGTTACAAGCAACAAAACACCGTTAGTGATGGCTACCACATCACCCACCATTAGTGATGCGTACCACGTCACCCACCATTGGTGATGCCTACCACATCACTCACTGAGCTTTACTTTCAATCTCTATAAATTTTCCTCCAATTCACTCTTCCTCCATTGCACTTTAACGGAAGTTCCTTTCTTTTTCCCCTTTTCTAGTTGGTGTGTACTTTTTAGGACAAAATCTATGTTTTCCACAGGAGGCAATTTCGCTGATGTTTATGTGTGGAGAAAGGTCTACAAAGAGAAGATGAAGAGATTGGAAAAAGAGAGAATTGGGAGAGTTGAAACTGTTGGTATTGAAGAGAATAATAATTATGGAGCTGGTAATTCTGCATTTGGAGCGAGAAGCATTAAGGTTTATCCTGGAAAATTTCCAGGGCCTGAATCTGCTCAGAGAGAAGGACAAATAACTGGGTAATGTGGAAACATAATCTTCATATGGCATGCAAATAATGGAGTTTAAATTGATGTACTTTGTAAAATAATGTTTGATTGTGTGAAGATTATGCATATTTTGATTCAAGTTTCTTTTCTTTTGACTTGTTTTTTAGTTTTCTTTCTTTTTGGATCAACTTTTCATGTTTAAGTGTCTAAGTTTAAATTCATTTTTTCATTACCGAATTATTTAAAGCATTAGGACTCTTTATTTCATTCATCTAATCCTTCAATAATTATTTTTAAAAAGGTGATGAAGATTTTTTTAATTATATTTTTATTTATTAACTACCTATCGCAATTGTGTGTTTATTCAGATAAAAAGCTTAAATTATGAGAGGATATAATCGAGTTTATTATTTACAACAATTTGTCTCTAATTTTCTTCATAATTTGAACAAAGGTTAAAAAAAAGTAGTTAATTGAATAAAAATTTTGAAGTAAACATGGATATGTTGTATTCATTTTTTAGTTTTATGCACGGTTGTTATGTTTCTAGCTTGTAAAACATCAAAGGATTCGTGGTGCTATTTTATCAATCACTTACCTTTTTAATTAACTAGTTTATAAACGGTATCCGATTATATTTAATGTAATAATTGGTTACAAATTTTTTGTACAAACTCTTGTATACAAATTTGATCTAAAATGATAGCATTAGTTGTTACATGATTTACACTATTTATTCTCATTAATTATATAATTTTATATTTTTATTAATTAATATTATCTAATATTTTTTTGAATAACTCGAAGTATTTATGTTTGTCCTGATCGACAGACCTCGCCTAATTAATCTTTGAAAAAATACTAGCATCCAAGCATCCCATTTAAATTATGAGTGATTGATTAGAATCAAATTCAGAACGTGTGCTCAAACCACACATCTTAAATTCAACTCATCACCATCAAATTATATCTAGGTTACTATCTAATATAATTATACAAAATTACTAAGTTTAGAGACAAAAAAAAAATTGAAATTGTTGGGACTTAGAAAGAGAAGGAAGAGAAAGAGAACGAGGAAGAAATCATGGTAGAGCCTCTATTATCGATAACGAATGTTATAGCTTTTACTTCAAAATTTTGTTAGAACGTTGCCTTGTAAAGTTTATTTTACCGTTCATTTTATTGACAAAGTGTAACAAATGTTAATGTTGGGATGAAATCGTCAAAATTTAGCAAATTATGTTCTGGTTTGTTATTTTAGAAACTCATAAGACGAAAATAATCGAAAAAATTAGATGGCCTATGGGCTATCAGCACGTAGTTAGCCACGTGCTGATACATAGATCTATGACTGCTGATATTGGATATTAAAAACCGATTTAACGATACTTTTCATCTTACGAAAATGTGATGATATGATTTTTTATAATTTTACCGTTATTATGTAGTAAAAATTAAAATATTAAATATTAATTAAAAAATAAGTAAATACCTTTTATAAAGGGGAATGACATTTTTTTTTATATCGGAGAACTCCGACCGTCAGTCAACCATCGTGAAATTTTATCGTAAGATTTCACCGTCGAGACCTAGACCCTCTACTGTCCTTGTACAGTGTCACAGAGACGGCGTCCAAGCCCTGAGCCTGAAGACACCAATGACTCACCCAGATCTTACTCACCCAGATCGATAGGTATCAAATGGTCGGATAAAACCCGGTGTCTTCACCTTAGCGCGTCAATCGTACGATTAGTGTAATTCAGACCTTAAACCTGCGTGCCACAATTCTATGTTCCTACCACACCAACCACCCAGTCAATGTGGAAATGACACTTATCCCTATAATTTCAGGTTTTGATAAATACTCCCGTGCGTTATGTATTGTAATAAATCTCTCTCTCTAATTTATGAACAATTGAATTTGAGTTCGAAAGGAGCAAAAGATGTTTGGGAATGTGAGATATCTTTGGCCAATCATCTCCTGTTTCCTCTTTGTAATGTTCTTTTAGAGTAGAACACCCTGAAATTTTCAAAATTTGCCATGTTGTCTGAAAATGTGGTCAGGCAGTGCTTTTAATTCATGGCATGCTCGTAATTCCATTCTTCAAATTCATGCGTCCACTTGATTTCGAATGATTTCAATTGGGGAGAAGAAAATAGTAGATGGAGACGAAGAAGTGTCATTACTACTTTCTATTCCTCGAAGTTCATTGCTTAATTTTTTTTTTTCTCGTGTTAAGAGAGTTTCAAAAGATGGCAATTTTATCAAAGGAAGAAAATGGTCACAATTTCCGCACCGATAGTGTTCTAAACTCTTCATCTTAGTTAATGAAATCATCCAATTGGAAAAAACATAGTGCATTTCACCCTATGATTTTAGGTTTTGAAAAATATTTTCTCGCTTTATGTTTCAAAAATATATATATATATATAGATATGGCCCCCAAACCCTACTCCCCTCACCTCATCCCTCTCCTCCCAAAAATCCAATATTTCAAAATATCTATCTATCTATCTATCTATCTATCTATCTATAATAATAATAATAATAATATAATTATTAATAAAAAATATTAATATTATAAAAACTAACATCAAATCATAGATATATCAATAATAATTAAAATATTTTATTATTTATATTCACATCAACTTCACAAAAAAAATTTATTTTTAGTATTTTAATTAGTTTAAATAAATAAAAAATTAAATAAATTAAATAATAAT